>WTXG01000346.1:0-33382 GCA_022496185.1 Multifurca ochricompacta | reverse complement strand
GTGTAGTAACATGAGCTTGTACATGACGTCTGAAAGCTTCTGTTCAATTACAAAGGGGCCGTGGCGTCTGGGAGCTAATTTTGCCGTTGGGTGTGATGTGTGGATATTGTGCCCTTCTAACCAGACTTGATCTCCGACCTGGTAAGGCGTAAACCTAGTAGGCTTCTCGGCTAGGGTCCTTTGCACCTTCTGAAGGTTTCTATTGGCTGATTCCCGTATTTCCTCCCATTGGCCGATACGCTGTGTTACAGATGGTACATTTGTAGGTTTGTTTGTCCATGTGGTGTGAGGGTCCCATCCCATAATAAGAGAGAAAGGGGTGGCCTTTGTTGTTCTGTTTGGCCAACTATTGTGCGCAAACTCTGCTGTCGCCAGCCACTCTGCCCAGTCATTCTGTCGTTCGTTACACCAAAATCAAAGGTATTGTTCTAGCCATTGATTTGTTCGTTCCAATTGACCATCCGTCTGAGGGTGATACGCGGTAGAGATATTCTGCTGAATGTTGAGACGTTTACAGAGGGCTTGGGTGAACATGGAAGCAAATCATGGGTCTCGGTCAGAAATAATCTTCTGCAGGAGTCTGTAATGTCGGTAGACATGATCCAGGTAGAGTTTCGCAACCCCTTCCGCTGATATTGTCTCGTTACAGGGGATGAAGAGGGCAGCTTTTGAATAGTCATGGTCCGTAATAGTGAGTATCGAGTCGTATCCTTGTGACTGTGGAAGTTTGACAATGAAGTCCATGGCGATGGTCTGGAAGGGAGCTGTCGCAATTGGTGTGATGGGTGAAAGTGCCGGCGGTCTTGGGTGTGTGTTTACTTTATTTGCCTGACATTCTGCGCATCCTTTGACATATGCTTTGACGTCCTTTTTCATGTTTGGCCACCAGTAGTCTCGTTTGGCGAGGGCATAAGTATTTGCAATTCCTGGGTGTCCTGCAGAGGGAAGGTCATGGTGAAAATGGATCACCCCCCTCTTAATGTTGTTGCCACCGGTGACAACCAATCGATCGCTGTCTTTCCACCAGAGGCTGTCTTTCATTTTTATGTTGTGTGGCTCTGCCCAGGATCTGCACAGCTCCTGATTCATATTCTGCATCACTTGGGCCCATAGATCCATGTTGTGGAGGCTAATGACAGCGGTCTTTGCAAAGACATCTTCTGGTAAAACGATGATATTGTCATTGTCGTTTTCCCCTTCGTCACGTCCGGTTGGTCTGGACAGGGCATCAGCTCGTGCATTACAAGCCCCAGGTAAATGTTTGAGCATGAAGTTGTACTCTTCGAGCTCCAAGACTTCTCGTGCTATTCGTCTACTGATCTTGTGCAGTTCTCTCCTGTAAAGAAGATTGGAGTGGTCCGTATAGATGATGGTTTTGTGTGGGGATCCAGCCAAATATGGTTGCCAGTGTTGTAATGCTTTTACAATAGCTAATAGCTCCCTGTCCCAAATGTCATAGTTTCTTTCTGCTGATGAGAACGTTTCTGAGTAGAATGCAACGGGGTGAAGGATCCCTCCAGTATCTCTTTGCGATAAAACTGTGCTGTTGGCATACATGGAAGCATTGACTTCCAGTTTGAAGGGTTTGGCTAAGTCGGGTTGAATAAGAACTGGCTCGGAGCTAATGATCGCTTTTATCTGGTCAAATGCTTTCTGCTGTAGTTCGTCCCAGTGCCAGGGCATGTCTTTCTTTAACAGGTCATTGAGCGGTCGGGTGATGGCCGAGAATCCCTTGACAAAGTGTCGGTAGAAGTTGCAAAATCCAATGAATGACCTGACATCTTTGGTACACTGAGGGGCAGTCCATTCTCAAATGCCTTGTGTCACGGCTCTATTTTATTTTTCCTTTTCTTTTCTCCCTTTTGGATCACATGACTGTGGGAAGATTACCCAGCAGTCTCAACACGTGATCATGGGAATGTAGTCGTGACATGGATCATGTGACCAAGTCACATGTAATAGTCACATGCTGCTTAGTCAGCACAAGAGCCACTCAACAATAACAAGTCGATTCTCTATTGTGTTTACCACAATAGGCAAAGCCCCACAGTCTAGACGGTTCTAGACCAAGTGGAGCTGTTATCAAGATAAGAGGAGTCCAGCCTAGAAGGTTCTAGGTAAGTGGAGCTCTAGATAAGGGCCCAGGTTGGGCCATGGCCAATTTTAGCACAGAATCACATGTATCAGTAGATAGACGTGTTCCAGACCAAAGGGCTAGACTACATATCAGTTATCTACTCCACAGTGACGTCATTATGACATCACACTGTGGAGCATGATCAGTCAGCAGAGTAAAGCAGCTTACGAATCACAAAAGATAAGGCTCAGTCAGCAATACAGCTGACTGATACTTGCTGATTCTTGCTTACACTTGTCGCTTACCTCGTTACACTGAGAAATGTATATAAGACCCTCTGTAACAGCCTGTAGCCCCCATCTTGTCCTCTTGGGGCTGCAGGTGAGTAACTGTCTACACGAGTTCGATACATAGTGCTAATGGTATACTGCCTCCCTGTGTGACTTGATCCTTTGGATCTTGTCCTCTTGGGGCTGCAGCTTCTTCCAGTTTCAGAACGCCGTCATTGTGGTTGCACAAACCACAGTGGGTGACACAGTTCCTGGTCATTGCTTGACGTGTGACGTTTGCCTCCGCGGTATGCCCAACGACTTAGGTCACCAACCTTTGCCCTTCCTGTTTCTAAGTGTACACGGAGCTTCACCCATTACACCTTGTACTTTTACAGGGTCCATGCGTACTTGCCCCCCTTCAAGGATAACTCCCAAATATTCAACAGTCTTCTGTTCGAAGGAGCATTTGGCAGGTTTCAAATAAAGGTCATGTTTCGCCAGAATTTCTAGTACTTCGTGAACTCGGGCCCGGTGGTGGTGAATGTTGTCTTTTGTAGCCACTAGGATGTCGTCCATATACACCACGATTTCTTCTGTAAGGATCAGGTCTCAGAAAATGTGATTCATCATAGATTGGAAGGTTGCCGGTGAATTCGTCAAGCCAAAGAACATAACGTTGGGTTCAAAGAGTCCTTGATTGGTCTTAAAGGCAGCTTTGGGCTGGTCGCCTTCTCGAATACGAATGTTATTGTAACCCCAGCAAACGTCCATTTTCGAGAACAGGGCCTTGTCGCACATTTTATTGATGATTTCTGAGATCAGAGGGAGGGGGTAATTATTCTTCACTGTGAGTTCATTAATCCGTCTGTAGTCTTGTACCGGTCACAGTTTCCCATCCTTCTTTTTGATGAAAAAGAAAGGTGAAGCATAGGGCGAGTTGGAGGGTCGTATATATCCTTTCGCCAGGTGCTCCTCCAAGAAGGTGGAGAGTGCCTCTTTCTCAGGTTGGGACAGTGGGTAGATCTTACAATCTACCGATTGTGGAGCATTCGGGACGAAGTCAATGGTGTGATCCCAAGGTCGAGAAGGAGGGAAGTGTTGCGACTCCTCTTCTGAGAAAACCTTCCAGTGTCGGTGGTATTCTGTTGGTACTACCTCTTCAAATGTCTTTTCCGGATTTTTCTGTGCCTCTGCCTGGGCCAGTTCTGATGCCTTCGTAACATAGCAATATACCTGATCCACAGGTTCCACGTCATTCCAGGTGACGGCTGATCCCATAATGATAGCATGGGTCAGGGGGTGTCACGCAGTGTAGTCATATCCCAGGGACATAATGAGAACTGGGTAGAAATCTTTATCCATTGTTGCTTCTGCCCAGTTGATCTTGGGTTCAAATGCTGCTAGCCATGGGTACCCCAAAACCATGTCTTCATCTCCTAAATCCATGATGAGAAAGTGGAGTTGTTTGGTTCGCTCCCCAACCTGTCACAGCCAGGTGTCTGCTGCGTCAGATTGCGTTTCAAAGGGGCAAGAGCTCTCAAGATGCGGAGCACGTTCAAGATTCAAGGACTACTATAGAAGGTGTTACGAACAGGGCCCAGCAGCCCCATTTTCTTTACCCTCCCTAACAGAGACCCCACTCACCCACTGATGCTACACTTCCTTATTACGTCTCCATCGTGGGATCCCTCACATGCACTCCTCCCATCCCCGTGATTGCTGTTTGGACTTGTATATGAACTGTTTACCTATGCTTGTCTTTCTTACTTTGTTATCTTCTTATCTTATGATCGGACACTTACTTAGTTCCCTATCAGAAGCCAGGCTTTATGCCCTCCGCTTTCAGATATTTGGGCCCACTTGACTCTGTACCCTTATCTCTTAGACGCCCACTGAGTTATGTATATAAGTCCACGGTAGCTACCTTGTAGACCCCAGACTCAACTTATTGTATACATGGTGTTTGTCTTCTGGACTTCCCCTTGAAACCTTTGACTCGATCGTCTCAGTGCTTTCGGCACTTTCCGCTTAACATCGTCACTAGGGAACAGCCCCTTTGACTTTGACTCTTCATTCTAACAAACTCCAAGAAGTCCTATTGACTTCTTATCTGAACAAACGTACCAAAGCTGTCGCACAAGTCGTGCAGGACATCTCACACCGGACGTAACATCAAGTCGAGTCTCTCACAGTGGCTTCCAGCCACAGTCAGACCCTCTTCCGGGAAGAACTCATTGAGCGCAGAGACGAGAATAATCTTTCACAGCAAGTACTTGGCTCTGCCACTTGGAAAGACTTTGAATCCGAGTTTGGATACTACGTCTATTACGATGGAAGATACCAACCGGTAGAATACGACGACGAAAAGAGAGTTTGGTATCGCATCTGATACTCGGACAGCTGACACTCTTGGGTCACTACAGGACCTGCCCCACCTGAATTTGGACTAGGTCCTGGAGAGAAAATCCCCTGGCCATTGTCACGGACTCCGAACCAGAGGAGTACATAGAAGAACTTAGTGAAGAAGCACCGGCATTAGCAGCGCCTACGTTTCCAGTTGCACCCGAAGTTGTCACGATCAGAGCCCCTGCTTTGACAACTCCCCAGATATCGATACGATCCACAGATACCATCACCCCATCCCACCAATCATGTCCACCATTGCCGCCCAACTTCCAGACCCGCCCCACCAGCCCCTGTGGCACCACCTCCAAACATTCCCCCCCTTCGGGACGCTTGTCAGGAGTGTTGCCCCAAACATTCGCAGGGGACCGTTCTCAAAGCAAAAATTCATGTTGGAGTTCACGACGTTCAAAACTTCAACCACGATGTCCCACAGATTGTCAACCCATTCCAACGTGCCAATCTGTTTCTTTCCCTGATTCGAGGGGATGCAGTGGATGATGGACTATGGAACAGTTGGAGTGGCTGAATGAGCAGGTCGAAAGGTGGGTGATGAACTACAAGCGAAGGTCTTTGGGAGACCATAGCCGAAAGATTCAAAGATGCCTTCACAGACGGGCAGGCCAAACAAAAGGCAGCGCGGGAGCTGAAATCCCTCAGAATGGAGAAAGGGGAACTTGACGCGTATGTAGCCAAGTTCAGAAGCCTGGCCAATAGAGCCGGCTACGATACGGATGAAGAGGCCACACTGGACCTCTTCTCGCAAGGACTACCCAATCCACTAGTCAAAAACATCATACAGTTCCATCATCCTCACGACTGGGATACCTGGGTCAATGCTGCCCGAGACAGCAGCAAGATTATCTGGACTTCCAAACACGGTTTGGAGTTGACACTAAGAAGGGGAAAACCCGAGACCAGTGGAAGCCGCCTTCGGAGTAAAACCTGCCCAGCATACCCAGCGGGATCCAAACGCTATGGATACCTCTGCGGATCGAGCCCAGCCGGGCAGCACTCACAGAAGATGAGCGGCAGACATTAATGAAGGAAGGGCGATGCTTTCGCTGCAGAGCGTTAGGGCATATGTCCCGGGACTGCCCCAAGAAGGGGGCGCGTGTCGCCATGGCAACCGCTGCGCCAGAAAGTCCCACTCAGAACAACCCGCCAACCATGGACAAAAGGTCAAAGGAGGAGAAAGCCCAGGATATATGGGCGAATATGATGAAAGAAAGTGAGGAAGTGCGCGCCATTTTGGTAGAGAAGGTGTTTGCAAAAAAGGATTTTTGTTAGGCTCGAACCCATCGGCCTGGGCAAGAGCACTCCATGTCACCTCTGTGTATGCTAGTCGATTCAAGTCGTTAAAAATACCAGTTCATTTTGAGACTACACAGAGGACGGCCGACCGAGATATCTTAGTGGACTCTGGAGCCACAGACAATTTCATTCACCCACGACTAATCAAAACAATGAGCTTGGGAAGACTGGTGCTTCCCCAGGCAAAAATATTTGGAATATCGACGGAACAGCCAATCGCGCTGGAAGGATCACTCACTACACGGACCTAAAAGTCCAGGTTGGGGAGATGACGAAGGTCATTTGCTTCTTGATTACGGACTTAGGAGATGAAGATCTCATCTTGGGGTATCCCTGGCTTGCAGCTTTCGAACCCAAGATTAACTGGGCCGATGCGACCATGGATCGGGACTCGTACCCAACCATTATCACGTCGCTGGGCTATGATTATGCAATCAGGCATCCAGTAGTCAGGGCTACACAGACAGAAGAAGGGGATGACCCTGGTCAATGTTACGTCACCAAAGCATCGGAACTGGCCCAAAAGGCCATGCAGGGACAAGCCGAGAAGACCTACCAAGACGTAGTGCCGAGTGCCTATCAGCGGCACTGGAAAGTATTCTTGGAAGAGGAATCACATTGCTTTCCCCCAGAACGACCATGGGATCACACCATTGACCTCCTCCCGGACACGCCAGCCGCCATAGACTGCAAAGTCTATCCTCTGTCCCAGACCGAACAGGTAGCACTCATGGAGTTTCTCGAAGAACATTTAGCCAAGGGGTACATTTGCCCATCCAAGTCGCAGTATGCCTCACCCTTCTTCTTTATCAAAAAGAAGGATGGCAAGCTACGACCAGTCCAGGACTACCGGAAAATCAATACATATACTGTGAAGAATGCCTATCCCTTACCCCTCATTTCTGAACTTATTGACACCATGCGGGATAAATCCCTCTTTTCGAAAATGGACATACACTGGGGTTACAATAATGTGAGAATCAAAGAGGGTGACCAATGCAAGGCGGCATTCAAAACGAATCAAGGATTGTTCGAACCAAACGTCATGTTCTTTGGACTTACGAACTCGCCAGCGACATTCCAATCCATGATGAACCACGTCTTTCAGGATCTCATCCTTACCGGCGAAGTGGTAGTCTACATGGACGACATCCTGGTTGCCACCACCAATGATTTAAACCACCACCGAGAATGAGTGCATCAGGTGCTGGACATATTGCATGAGCATGATTTGTACCTCAAGCCTGCAAAATGTTCCTTTGAACAGCACAGCGTCGAGTACCTAGGAGTAATTCTGGAGGGAGGACAAGTGCGCATGGACCCTGTCAAGGTGCAGGGAATTCGGGAATGGCCGACACCAACTTGCATCAAGGACGTCCAATCCTTTATTGGATTTGTAACTTTTACCAGCGCTTTGTCAAAGGATTCTCGGGCATAGCACGGCCCTTGAATGACCTCCTGAAAAAGGATGTGCCCTGGCATTGGAGTGCCGAACAGCAACAGGCATTTGAATGGATTAGAGATCTAGTTGGCTCAGAACCAGTACTTATCCAACCCGACCTGAGCCGTCCCTTCGAGTTAGAAGTGGACGCCTCCCATTTCGCGAATGGGGCCGTACTATATCAAAGAGACGGCTTGCAAGCACTTCACCCAGTGGCATACTACTTGGAAACCTTCTCGTCCACTGAACGAAATTATGACATTTGGGATCGGGAACTCCTCGCCATAGTCAAGCATTACAACATTGGCGGCCGTACCTTGCAGGAACCCCCATAAAACTGTCATCTATACGGATCACTCTAACCTGTTATACTGGAAGGAACCCCATAAAATTAGTCGACACGTAGCACGAGAGGTCTTAGAGCTCGAGGAATACAACTTTATCCTGAAGCATATTGCAGGAAGCCAGAATGCACAAGCGGACGCATTGTCACGAAGGCCAGACATGCACACAGAGGAAGACGACAATGACCATGTAACCGTCCTCCCAGAAGAAGTGTTTGCCAAAACAGCCATAGTCAGCCTTCATGACATGGACCTATGGCACAAGTCTCACAAAACATGAACCCAGAACTCTGCCGTTCATGGGCTGACGCGCATAACCTGAAAAAACTTAATGGTCTTTGGTGGAAAGACGGAGATCGTCTTGTTGTCACCAGTGGCGACAACATTAAGAGGGGGGTGATCCATTTTCACCACGATCTCCCCTCTGCTGGCCACCCGGGCATTGCCAACACTTACACCCTTGCCAAACGAGACTACTGGTGGCCCAACATGAAGAAGGACGTTGAAGCTTACGTGAAGGGATGTGCAGACTGCCAGGCTAACAAAGTAAATACGCACCCACATCCCCCGGCGACATTTCCCATCACTCCCACTATGTTACGAACCCCGTCTTCGCCTGTATTCTTTTTCCTGCCCAGCGATGACCCCTCCTTGCCGCCTACTTTACACTTCTCGATCACGTCTCCATCGTGGGACCCCTCACGTGCCCTGCTCCCATCCCCGTGACCCAGTTTACATCCGTTGACGCACTGTTTACTTATGCTTGCCCTCGTTATCTTCTTATCTCCTTATCTTAAGATCGGACACTTACTTAGTACCCTATCAGAAGCTAGGCTTTACGCCCTCTGCTTTCGTATATTTGGGCCCACCTGACTCTGTACTCTTATCTCGTAGACGCCCGACTGAGTTACATATATAAGTCCGCTGTAGCTACCCTGTAGACCTCAGACTTGACTTATTGAATACATCGGTGCCTGTCTTCTGGACATCCCCTTTGATCTTCGACTCAGTTGTCTCAAGTGCTTCTGGCACTTCTCCGCTCAACATCGTCTTAGGGAAGCGTCCCTTTGACTTTGACTCGTCCCTCTTACACTCCAAGAAGCCCCATTGGTTTCTTATCTGACTCTACGAATTACGCTGTCACACAAGTCGTGTGGAATGTCCTGCATCGGACGTAACATCAAGTCAAGTCTCTCATCGTGGCTTCCAGCCGCAGTCAGACCTTGTTTAAAGAAGAACTCATCGAACGTCGAGAAGAGAATAATCTTCCACAGTGGACACTTGGCTCTGCCACCTGGAAAGACTTTGAATCCGAGTTTGGATACTACGTCTATCACGACGGAAGATACCAACCAGTAGAATACGACGACGAGAAAAGGGTTTGGTATCGGATCCGATATTCGGATAGCCGACACTCTTGGGTCACCACAGGACCCGCCCCACCTGAATTTGGATTAGGACCGTGGAGAGAAAATCCCCCGGCCATTGTTACGGACTCTGAACCAGAAGAGTACGTAGAAGAACATAGCGAAGAAGCACTGGTATTAGCGTCGACTACAACCCCAGTTGCACCGGCAGTTGTCACAATCAGAGCCCCTGCTTTGACAACTCCTCAGAGATCCACACAGTCCACCAGCACCGTCACTCCATCAAAAATGTCTACCATCGCCGCTCAACTCCCAGACCCAGTCCCTCCTCCCCCGCCGCCTCCGCCGGCAATGATGCCACCAAACATACCCCCACCCTCTGGACGGCTGTCGGGAGTACTGCCCCAGACATTTACTGGAGATCGCTCCCAGAGCAAGAAATTTATGTTGGAATTCACAACATTCAAAAATTTCAACCACGATGTTCCCCAGATTATCAACCCCTTTCAACGCGCCAATCTTTTCCTATCTTTGATACGAGGAGACGCAGTAGATGACTGGACAATGGAGCAGCTGGAGTGGCTGAACGAAGAAGTCGAAAGTGGTCGTCGTACCACTAGTGAAGGTCTTTGGGAAACGGTTGCCCAGAGATTCAAGGATGCGTTCACAGACGGGCAAGCCAAGCAGAAGGCTGCCCGAGAGCTGAAGTCCCTCAAAATGGAAAAGGGAGAGTTGGATGCCTATGTGGCGAAATTCAGAAGCCTGGCTAATAGGGCTGGGTATGACACGGATGAAGAGGCTACGTTAGACCTCTTCTCGCAGGGGTTGCCCAACCCGCTGGTCAAAAACATCATCCAGTTCCATCACCCCCAGGACTGGGATGCATGGGTCGATGCTGCCAGACGACAGCAACAAGATTATCTCGACTTCCAAACACGTTTCGGAGTCGACACTAAGAAGGGAAAAACCCGCGACCAGTGGAAGGCCGCCTTTGGAGTTAAACCCGCCCACGCCTCTCAAAGGGATCCAAATGCGATGGACACCTCCGCTGATAGAACCAGAGCGCGAGTGGCGCTTACTGAAGACGAGAGACAAACGCTGATGAAGGAGGGGAGATGCTTTCGCTGCAAAGCATTGGGCCACATATCGAGGGAATGCCCAAGGAAAGGGGCACGAGTGGCGGAAGCAACGGTCTCACCTATCCGTAACAATCCACCCACCGTTGACAAGAAAACGCCGACAAAAGAAGAAAAGGCGCAAGAAATATGGGCAAATATGATGAAGGAGAGTGAGGAAGTACGAGCCATCTTGGTAGAGAAAGCGTTCGCCAAAAAGGATTTTTGATTGGCTCTACCCCATCGGCCTGGGCACGAGCATTACATGTAACCTCTGTGTACACTAGTCGCTTCAAATCACTGAAAATACCAGTACATTTCGAGACTACGCAGAGGACGGCCGACCGAGATATCCTGATAGATTCAGGAGCCACTGATAACTTCATCAGTCCGCGGATGGCAAGGACTATGGGGTTGGGGATGCTGGAACTTCCCCAAGAAAAGAATATTTGGAATATAGATGGGACGGCCAACAGAGCCGGGAAAATCACTCATTATACCGACCTCAACGTCCAAGTAGGAGAAAGAACAAAAGCAATTCGATTCCTTGTCACCAATCTAGGGAGTGAAGATCTGATCCTAGGGTATCCGTGGTTGGCTGCGTTTGAACCAAAAATCAATTGGAGCGATGCAACCATGGACAAGGAGTGTTACCCTGTTCTCATCACGTCCTTGGGATACGATTATGCCATCAGACATGCGAAGACGGTAGAAAGGGACGAAGGTCGCTGTTATGCTACCAAGGCATCGGAACTTGCTCAGAAGGCAGTGGAGGGGCATACTGAGAAGACCTTTGAAGAAGTAGTGCCGACAGTATATCACCAGCACTGGAAGGTGTTCTCGGAAGAGGAATCGCAACGTTTCCCACCTACGCGACCTTGGGATCATGCTATCGAATTTACACCTGACACCCCATCTGCCATCGACTGCAAGATCTACCCATTATCCCCAAAGGAGCAGACCGCCCTCACAGCATTCCTCGAAGAGCACCTCGCAAAAGGCTACATCCGTCCATCCAAATCACCATATGCATCGCCCTTCTTCTTCATCAAGAAGAAGGATGGTAAACTCCGACCAGTCCAGGATTACCGACGAATAAACGCTCATACCATAAAGAATGCTTACCCCCTTCCTCTTATCTCTGAACTCATCGATACCATGCGGGACAAATCCCTCTTCTCCAAGATGGACGTCCGATGGGGGTACAACAACATCAGAATTAAGGAAGGAGATCAATGTAAAGCCGCGTTCAAAACCAACCAGGGACTCTTCGAGCCAAATGTCATGTTCTTCGGCCTTACCAACTCGCCTGCCACTTTTCAATCTATGATGAACCACATTTTCCGCGACCTCATCCTCACAGGTGAAGTAGTGGTATACATGGATGACATCCTTGTGGCGACGACGGACGATTTGGCTCATCATCGAGAACGAGTCCACCAGGTATTGGGAATTCTACACGAACACGATCTATATCTCAAACCAGCCAAGTGCTCGTTTGAACAACGAAGTGTGGAATACCTAGGGGTCATCCTGGAAGGAGGATGTGTCCGCATGGACCCAGTAAAAGTGCAAGGGATCCGGGAGTGGCCCATACCGACGTGTATCAAGGATGTGCGATCCTTCATTGGATTCTGCAATTTCTACCGACGGTTTGTACGGGGATTCTCCGGAATTGCCCAACCGTTGAATGGGCTACTGAAGAAGGATGTACCCTGGCACTGGGGAGCTGAACAGCAACGAGCCTTTGAACAGATCCGAGATATCGTGGGCTCAGAGCCAGTTCTTCTGCAGCCGGATCTCGAGAAGCCCTTCGAACTTGAAGTTGATGCGTCCCACTTTGCAAATGGAGCGGTACTGAATCAACGGGACACGACCGGCCTACTTCACCCGGTTGCCTTTTATTCGGAAACATTCTCACCGGCAGAACGAAACTACGACATTTGGGATAGAGAACTGCTCGCTATTGTAAAAGCGTTACGACATTGGCGACCATACCTAGCAGGAACTCCCCACAAAACCATCATTCATACTGACCACTCCAACCTATTGTACTGGAAAGAGCCCCACAAGATTAGTCGACGGGTTGCCCGTGAAGTCCTAGAGTTAGAAGAATACAACTTCATGTTAAAACACATTGCAGGGAGTCGCAATGCACGCGCGGATGCCCTGTCACGACGACCTGACTTGAACAGTGGCGAAGAAGACAATAATGATGTCACAGTCCTACCTGAAGAGGTGTTCGCAAAAACCGCCGTCGTGAGCCTCCATGACATGGATTTATGGGCTCAAGTGTCACAAAATATGAACCAGCAATTATGCAAGTCGTGGGCAGACGCACATAATCTAAAGAAGATTGATGGCCTTTGGTGGAAGGACGGGGATCGACTCGTTGTCACCGGTGGCGACAACATTAAGAGGGGGGTGATCCATTTTCACCATGACCTCCCTTCTGCGGGACACCCTGGCATTGCTAACACGTATGCTTTGGCCAAACGAGACTACTGGTGGCCAAACATGAAGAAGGATGTGGAAGATTATGTGAAGGGATGTGCGGACTGCCAAGCCAACAAAGTAAACACGCACCCGCACCCACCAGCACTATTCCCAATCACGCCAACAGCCTCACTCCCATTCCAGACCATCGCAATGGACTTCATAGTCAAACTCCCCGTCTCCAGAGGATTTGACTCCGTCTTGACCATCACCGACCATGATTGCTCTAAAGCGGCACTGTTCATACCCTGTAATGAGTCCGTCACAGCGGAAGGGGTAGCCAAGCTTTACCTGGATCATGTCTATAGACACTACGGCCTCCCAGAAAAGATCATCTCTGACCGGGACCCGCGCTTCACCTCCGCATTCGCCAGAGCGCTTTGTAAGACCCTGGACATCACCCAAAACATCTCGACTGCCTATCACCCACAGACGGATGGACAATCAGAAAGGACAAACCAGTGGCTAGAACAATACCTTCGGTTCTGGTGCAATGGACGACAGGACGACTGGGCCGACTGGTTGGCAATGGCGGAGTTTGCACACAACTCATGGCCTAACGGGACCACTAAAACCCCTCCCTTCTCACTTATCATGGGATGGATGCCACGGACTAACTGGACTAAGAAACCCACAAACGTCCCATCTGCTGCGCAGCATATCAGCCAGTGGGAAGAGATCCGGAAATCGGCCAATGAGAACCTGCTCAAGGCGCAAAGAACCTTATCCGAAAGACCATCGAAGTTTACGCCTTATCGGACCAATGACCTCGTCTGGCTAGAAGGAAAGAACATCCATACGTCACACCCCACGGCAAAGTTAGCCCCCCGCCGTCACGGGCCCTTCGAGATAACAAGGAAGCTGTCAGACGTGTCATATGAACTCAAACTTCCGCCCACATGGAGGATTCATCCGGTCTTCCATGCTAGACTTCTGACGCCTTACAAAGAAACATCCCTACATGGGGAAAACTTCCCGAGACCCCCTCCTGAACTGATCGATGGAGAAGCGGAGTGGGAAGTGGAGCGAATTCTAGACTCCTCACGTAAAGGCCGAGGGCGCAAGTTGCATTACCTAGTCAAGTGGAAGGGATTCCCAGACTCTGACAGCTCGTGGGAGCCAGCAGGGGATATCTTTGCCCCGGTCCTTATCTCGGAGTTCCACGCCCGACATCCTGAGGCGCCCAAGAATAGTTAAAAGGATGACCCACACCCCAAGTAAAATCCCTAGTACATGCTTCCCCAGCAACGTCCTACCACTATCGAATCTATCATGTCTTTTGTCGCTGCCAACGCCGCCGTCGATGCCTTCACCTCTCCCATCATCACTGTCGAGAACTTTCCCTCTGCCCATCCCTCCACACGTCCCTCTTCCCCCATTGATTACGAAGCCACCGAAGCTCGAGTCAAGAATCAATCCCCCAACCCCAATGAAGACTTCGAGCACAGCGAGGAACCACACCCGAACGACCTTGTAGGTATGGAGTCGGATGATGAAGCCCCCGAGTTCCCCTTTTTCACCAACAACCCCAACTCCTCCACGTACTACCCACTGGAGATCACCATGGGCGATGGGACCGTTAAAACCGCTAAGTACATCTTCTACACTAATGGAGGAATGGATGTCGCCGGGTGTATGAAGAAGGACGGCCCCGTCTATGGAGCTCCGGTCTATCTGGAGGAAAGGTACACCGGTCGCCTGCATCACACAATGACCGACGAACAATTGGGGCACTTGGCTGCTGAAGATCCCAGGGCCTTCGCTATCGATGAAGTAATGAGTGACATGCGACTTCCGCGCCTCAAAGCCGAGGTAATGAGGCTGCGGAAGAACCTAACCTTGCGCAACACACTCAACCGACAGTATAAAGAACATGCCAAGATGATGGCCCAGTTGACCAACGGGATGTTCCAAATTGAGCAGGAGTTAGTGGAGATCCGGAAGAGGTTGGAGAAGGGGGACGCATACCAAACGATTGCTGAGAGGTACGCCGACACTTATGCCCGACCTCTCCCACCGCGATCGCTAGGGGCTGCCCCGGTGCTGCTGCCAAACCGATTTGAAATGCCGCGCATGCACGAGAATCCTCGGGGGAGACATGCTGGAGGTGCGACAGTAAGTACCACATTAGCTGGAACTGCCCCCTCAATCGCAAGTGGTGCCGGCACTGTCGTAGCAATCTGCATTGGAGCAGGTTCTGTATCTTCCGCCGAGTAGGAGTCGCCCCGACCATCAGCAACCCGTCCGGGTGGTGTGGCAAGTGCCTGCGTCACAATTCAGGACACCGGGAGTTGGACTGCCCCATCCATGACGTGTGCCACTTGTGCAGGCAGCGGGGCCCCTATGGATTCCTCCGTACGCACAGATGCCCCCAGGATGATGACAAAGAGAATTACACCATGGACGATCGTAATGTAGCCGACGATTACCTGGAGTTGGTACAGGATGATGACGGTACGAATCGTTTCTAGCCGGGTCTGCTAGAACCAGAAGAGGGGGTGATGTTACGAACCCCGTCTTCGCCTGTATTCTTTTTCCTGCCCAGCGATGACCCCTCCTTGCCGCCTACTTTACACTTCTCGATCACGTCTCCATCGTGGGACCCCTCACGTGCCCTGCTCCCATCCCCGTGACCCAGTTTACATCCGTTGACGCACTGTTTACTTATGCTTGCCCTCGTTATCTTCTTATCTCCTTATCTTAAGATCGGACACTTACTTAGTACCCTATCAGAAGCTAGGCTTTACGCCCTCCGCTTTCGTATATTTGGGCCCACCTGACTCTGTACTCTTATCTCGTAGACGCCCGACTGAGTTACATATATAAGTCCGCTGTAGCTACCCTGTAGACCTCAGACTTGACTTATTGAATACATCGGTGCCTGTCTTCTGGACATCCCCTTTGATCTTCGACTCAGTTGTCTCAAGTGCTTCTGGCACTTCTCCGCTCAACATCGTCTTAGGGAAGCGTCCCTTTGACTTTGACTCGTCCCTCTTACACTCCAAGAAGCCCCATTGGTTTCTTATCTGACTCTACGAATTACGCTGTCACACAAGTCGTGTGGAACGTCCTGCATCGGACGTAACACACTACATCTCTGCCATTCCAGACAATTGCCATGGATTTCATAGTCAAGCTACCCAACTCTAGGGGCTTTGACTCCATTCTGACCATCACGGACCATGACTACTCTAAAGCAGCACTCTTCATACCATGCAAGGAGTCGATCACAGCTGAAGGAGTGGCTAAACTTTATCTCGACCACGTCTACCGACATTACGGCCTCCCAGAGAAGATTATCTCTGACCGAGACCCACGCTTTACCTCGACATTTGCCAGAGCACTATGCAAGGTTCTGGACATACAGCAGAACATCTCGACAGCCTATCACCCCCAAACAGACGGACAGTCAGAGCGTACCAATCAATGGCTGGAGCAATACCTCCGATTCTGGTGCAACGGACGACAGGACAACTGGGCAGACTGGCTGGCAACAGCAGAGTTTGCGCATAACTCCTGGCCTAATGGCACAACAAAGACCCCCCCATTTTCCCTTATCATGGGCTGGGTACCACACACCACATGGACTGATAAGCCAACAAACGTCCCCACGACTTCACAACGGCTTAGCCAATGGGACGAGATCCGGAAATCAGCCAATGAAAACATGCTGAAGGCGCAACGAACCCTATCGGATAAGCCCTCGAAATTCACACCTTATCAAGCCAATGAACGGGTTTGGCTGGAAGGGAGGCACATCCATACGTCACACCCCACAGCTAAACTGGCACCCCGACGTCACGGACCTTTCAGAATCACAAGGAAGCTGTCAGACGTGTCATATGAGCTCGATCTCCCCCCCACATGGAAGATTCACCCGGTCTTCCATGCCAAGCTCCTCACACCATATAAGGAAACGTCCATTCATGGGGAAAACTTCCCGAGACCTCCACCGGAATTAGTGGATGGAGAAGAGGAATGGGAAGTGGAGCAGATTGTAAACTCCGCCTATCGAGGCCGAGGGCGCAAGCTGTATTACCTGATCAAGTGGAAGGGTTTCCCAGACTCTGACAATTCGTGGGAACCAGCCGGGAACATCTTTGCTCTGGACCTGATCGCAGAGTTCCATTTACGACATCCCCAAGCGCCCCAGAACAATTAAAAGAGGACGGATTCCCGACCTCTTCTTCCCCAGAACACCGCTTCACTAGCAACGTCCTAACCACAACTGATATGTCTTCCTTCATCACTGCCTCCGCCGCTATCGACGCCTTCTCTACCACTCATGTGGTTGTAGAGGCTTTCCCCTCCGCTCACCCCTCCACTCGCCCTTCCTCCCCCATTGACTACGAGGCCACAGAAGAACGAGTCAAGAACCAGTCACCCAATCCCGACGACGACTTCACTCATGCCGAAGAACCCCACCCCAACGACCTCATCGGTATGGAACAAGACGACGAAGTACCCAAATTCCCATTCTTTGCCAACAATCCCAACTCATCAACGTACTTCCCCCTCGAAATCACCATGGCTGACGGAACAAAGGCCATAGCAAAATATATATTCTACACCAATGGAGGGATGGATGTCGCGGGATGTATGAAAAAGGACAGACCTGTTTATGGGGCCCCGGTTTATTTGGAGGAACGGTACACAGGCCATCTCCACCACACGATGAGTGATGAACAGTTAGGACACCTTGCAGCTGACGACCCCCGAGCCTTTGCCATTGATGAGGTGATGAACGACATGCGACTCCCGCGCCTCAAGGCCGAAGTAATGAGGCTGCGGAAAACCCTCACACTTCACACCACACTCAACACCCAGTACAAAGAATATGCCAAACAGATGACAAGGCTTACAAGGGGGATGTTCCAAGTGGAGCAGGAGTTGACAGAGATTCGGAAGAGACTGGAGAAGGGGGACGCATATCAGACAATTGCCGAGAGGTACGCAGACACCTACGCACGACCCCTTCCCCCACGATCATTAGGAGCGGTGCCACAACTATTGCCAAACCGATTCGAGATGCCACGCATGCACAAAAATCCCCGCGGAGAGACTTGCTGGCGATGTGACAGCAAGTATCACATCAGTTGGAACTGCCTGCTCAATCGCAAATGGTGTCATCACTGCCGAAGTAATTTACATTGGAGCCGGTTCTGCATTTTCCGACGTCTGGGTGTTGCTCCCACCATCGTCAATCCCTCAGGTTGGTGCGGAAAATGTCTACGACATAACGCGGGACATCGCGAGCTCGACTGCCCTGTCTACGACCTGTGTCGCCAGTGCGGACGATGCGGCCCATACGGGTTTCTGCGCACGCATCAATGTGCCGCAGATGAAACTTACACGGTGGAGGATTGGAATTTGGCAGATGACTATGTGGACTTGATCCAGGATGACGATGGTGCACATTTCTAGCTGGGTCAGCTTGAGCCAGGAAGGAGGGTGATGTTACAAACAGGGCCCAGCAGCCCCATTTTCTTTACCCTCCCTAACAGAGACCCCACTCGCCCACCAACGCTACACTTCCTTATTATGTCTCCATCGTGGGATCCCTCACATGCACTCCTCCCATCCCCGTGATTGCTGTTTGGACTTGTATATGAACTGTTTACCTATGCTTGTCTTTCTTACTTTGTTATCTTCTTATCTTATGATCGGACACTTACTTAGTTCCCTATCAGAAGCCAGGCTTTACACCCTCCGCTTTCAGATATTTGGGCCCACTTGACTCCGTACCCTTATCTCTTAGACGCCCACTGAGTTACGTATATAAGTCCGTGGTAGCTACCTTGTAGACCCCAGACTCGACTTATTGTATACATTGGTGTTTGTCTTCTGGACTTCCCCTTGAAACCTTTGACTCGATCGTCTCAGTGCTTTCGGCACTTTCCGCTTAACATCGTCACTAGGGAACAGCCCCTTTGACTTTGACTCTTTCATTCTAACAAACTCCAAGAAGTCCTATTGACTTCTTATCTGAACAAACGTACCAAAGCTGTCGCACAAGTCGTGCAGGACGTGTCACAGCCAGGTGTCGACTGTGTCTAATTGCGTTTTCGATGTCCAAAGGCTCTCGAGGTATGCAGCGCACTCAAGATTCAAGGTCCAACTAAGAAGGCCTAGTCCAGTTCAAGATTTCAAGTGCCCACGATGATAAGGAGGGGGCGCGTGCAGGGAACGAAGTCGGGAGCAGCGGCAATCAGCCCTGCAGAGTTTCTGAGGAGGAAGGCTCCTTAAGCTGCCACTTAGGGAGTTCAAGTAGATATCTGTGAAGTCGAATACACCTGTATTAGATACAAGAGAACAGACTTAAGGTCTGTCTCAGTAACCTAGCAGCTTAAATACATGTTGAGTGAGGTACAATCAAATGAATATAAGCTAACAAGAAGGCTGTAGTAAGTATCCAGGTAGTCATATGCTCCAGGGGTTATGCCCTGAACTGAGATGAGAATAAGTAGGAGGGGTTGCGCCCTCTATCGTGTGCAACTAAGTGATCTGATAAAAGAAGTACTAGCTCCAGTCATATGACTTGGAGCTAGAGATTACAGCCAAGTCGAAACAGAACGCGCGCGCGTGCACGACTCAAAAAACGTCACATTTTGTCACAAACCGTGTCGTGACCCGTCACAAACCGTTACAGGACGTCTCACACCGGACGTAACAGAAGGCCTAGCTCAGGTCAAAGTTTCAGGTGCCCACGACGTTATGGAGGGGGCGCGCACAGGAAACGAGTCGGGAGCAGTGGCAATCAGCCCTGCTAGAGTCACTGGGGGAGAAGGCTCTCTAAGCTGCTACTTAGGGAGTTCAAAGGGGTCTTTGTGAAGTCGAATACACCTGTATTAGGTACAAGAGAACAGACTTAAGGTCTGTTCCAGTGAATCTAGTAGCTTAAGTACATCTTGAGTGAGGCACAATCAGTAAATGTAAGCTAACTAGAAAGTTCCAAGAAGTATCCAAGTAACCATATGCTCCAGGGGTTATGCCCTGAGCTGAGATGAGAATTAGTAAGAGGGGTTGCACCCTCTGTAGCACAAGCGTGGTGTGCACTTAGACAATCACAAAGTAAGAATATCAGCCCCTAGTCACATGACTCAGGGCAGAGATTAACAAAACCGAAACCGAATGCGTGTGCGTGCACAACTCGAAAAACGTCACATTCTTGTCACAACCGGTGTCACAAAAACATCACAGACCGTCACACAACCTGTACTTCCAGGTCACAGCAATGTGTGATCTTTCCGGCTTTGTTAGCCATCCCATCTATATTCCAAATGTTTTTCTCCTGGGGAAGTAACTGTGTCCCCAGTCCTAACGTCCTCTGAAGTCTCTGACTGATGAAGTTGTCCGTTGCTCCAGAGTCGATCAATATCCGTCTGTCGGCCGTCTTCTGTTTGGTTTCAAAGTGTACTGGTATTTTTAAAGACTTGAAACGACTAGTGTACACAGAAGTTACATGGAGTGCTCTTGCCCAGGCCGATGGGGTCAAGCCGATCAAAAATCCTTCTGGCCAAAGGCTTTATCGACAATGAGGGCACATACTGCTTCGTCTTCATTCATCATATGTTCCCATATTGCTGCCGCTTTCTGTTCTTTAGTTTTTGGGGCGGTTACTGGGTTTTCTTTTACTGGCGTGGGCAAGTTCTGTACTGGCAGTGTTGTGGTGGTAGTGGCTACTGTTGCTTCGGCAGCACGGACTGTTTTCTTCAGGCAAAATTGCGACATATGCCCTTGTGCTCGGCAATGAAAGCAACGCCCTTCCTTCATAAGGTTTCTTTTTTCATCGTCGGTGAGGGCTGCACGGGCTTTGGTGTGATCTGCTGACATATCCATGGCGTTGGGGTCTTGTGAAGTAGTAGGTTTTGCCCCAAACGCCGCCTTCCACTGATCGCGGGTCTTGCCCTTCTTTGTGTCTACTCCAAAGTGCGTTTGGAAGTCCAAATAATCCTGCTGCTGCGTCCTGGCAGCACTCGTCCACTGGCTCCATGATTCAGGGTGATGGAATTGAATGATATTTTTCACCAGGGGGTTGGGCAGCCCCTGGGAGAAGAGGTTGAGCGTGGCCTCTTCATTCACATCATACCCTGCTCTCTTGGCCAGATTGCGGAATCTGGCTACATAGCCATCCAAGTCCCCTCTCTCCATTTTGAGGGACTTCAGTTCTCTGGCAGCCTTCTGCTTGGCCTGCCCATCCGTGAAGGCGTCTTTAAATCTTTGCGCCACTGTATCCCACAGATCTTCATCTGTAGTTCTGGTTCCGACTGTTATTCTGTCGTTCAGCCATTCTATCTGCTCCATTGTCCAATCATCGACGGAATCCCCTCTGATAAGTGAGAGGAATAGGTTGGTCCATTGGAAAGGGTTCACGATTTGCGGGATGTCATGATTGAAGTTTTTGAACATCTCGAATTCGAGCATGAATTTTTTGCTCTGAGATCGATCACTGGTGAACATGGTCGGCAGGACTCCCGTAAGGTGTCCTGATGGGGGAGGGAGGTTCGGAGCAGGGACAACTGGAGCAGGATCTGGTAACTGTGCAGCAAAGGTCGACATTGTTGGGTACATGATGGTCGGGGTGTCTGAGGTTTGTTGTATAATCTGGGGAGAGACTAAAGCAGATGTTCTGAACGTAGTACTCTTGGGTGCAACTGTCTGAGCTGTAAAACTTGTGGCTATGACTTGTGTGTCTTCGCTGCTTTCTTCGATGTATTCTTCTGTTTCTGAATCGGTGATGATGGCTGGAGGATTCTCTCTCCAAGGTCCTAGGCTGTACTCTGGTGGGGCAGGTCCTGTGGTAACCCAGGAACGATGGCTTCTAGAGTAACGGATACGGTACCAGACCTGTTTCTGTTTGTCGTATTCAACTGGCTGGTACTGATCGTCGTGATAGATGTAGTATCCAAACTCGGTTTCAAAATCTTTCCAGATGGCAGAGCCAAGGACTTGTTGTGAAAGATTATCCTCATCTCAACGGTTGATAAGTTCTTCGTTGTGCAAGGTCTGACTGCGGCTGGATGAAGCCACAGTGGGGAGAGACTCAACTTAATGTAACGCCTGGTGCGGGTGTTCGTCACGATGTGTGATAAGTCGCGTAGCAAAACTATGAAGTCAGGTGTGTACTGTCTTTCAAGCACACAGAGTTCAGGTGAGAAGTCAATACTAAGGAGCTAATCCCCTAGTATCGGTGAGCGGAAAAGTGCCAAAAGCACTGAGATGATTCAAGAGTCAGGTCTTTAGAGATCACCCTGAAGGTAATGCACCAAGTCAATTAAGAAGTTGAGTCTAAGGTATACAGGCTATCTAGGCAGGCCTTATATACGTAATAGAGGTTGGAGTCTGAATCGGAGTATCGTACTTGATGTATCAACGAAGTCGTAATATATCCAAGAGGGAACAGGGTCAAGTGGGCCAGATGAGAATATACGTAGATGAATCCAGTATAGTCATGATTCTGGTGGGAAAATACGTAAGTGTCTTTGTGTAAAGTATGAGTCAGAGATAAGCACAGCCCGGGTCAGAGATAAGGAACAAATATGTACAAAAGGAGGTCATAACATAGTCAACAAAGGACAAGCATGGCCAAATGGCACGTCACATGGGGAAGAAAAAAGGAAACAAGACGACGCAATGGGGTTTGTAACATCACTGGCAGGATAGCCAACCCAGCTGACCAGAAATTGGAGCTTCTTAGAACACCCATGGAGCCGGTGATTAAGGACAGCTGCCACTTCATATTCTTCTTCCTGATCAACAAGCTCTGGTGGGGGCCTGAGGTAATTGGGGCCATGTGCAACAGTTTCTAGATAGGGAGATAGAAGATCAATATGAAACACATCATGGATATTCATGTGGGAAGGCAGGGACAAGCGATACGCCACAGGGGAGATACAGTTCAAAATGCGGAAGGGGCCGTAATGGTGGGGGGCTAACTTAGTCGATGGGAAATGGGTCTTCAGGTTGCGCCCCTCCAACCAAACCTGAGTGCCCACTGCGAGAGGAGGTCGCGTCAGGTGACTCATGGGGGTTTGAAGTGCTAGTTCAGTGTGGGTATGTGCAGCCTGAAGGTTGCGGAGATGGGTGTCGACTTGGGGAACACTAGACTCAGATAATTGTCCGTTCCAATCGAACGAAACACTGTGTATTAGTGCATGCGGAGATAGCTTGGATTTGTCATGGGTCCATGAATTATGGACGAATTCGGCTAATGGCAAGTAGTCTGGCCATCGAGATTGATCATCACCAAGCCAAAGGCAGAGGTATTGTTCAAGCCATAGATTCATACATTCACTCGAACTGTCCATTTGTGTTACGTCCGATGCAGGACGTTCCACACGACTTGTGTGACAGCGTAATTCGTAGAGTCAGATAAGAAACCAATGGGGCTTCTTGGAGTGTAAGAGGGACGAGTCAAAGTCAAAGGGACGCTTCCCTAAGACGATGTTGAGCGGAGAAGTGCCAGAAGCACTTGAGACAACTGAGTCGAAGATCAAAGGGGATGTCCAGAAGACAGGCACCGATGTATTCAATAAGTCAAGTCTGAGGTCTACAGGGTAGCTACAGCGGACTTATATATGTAACTCAGTCGGGCGTCTACGAGATAAGAGTACAGAGTCAGGTGGGCCCAAATATACGAAAGCGGAGGGCGTAAAGCCTAGCTTCTGATAGGGTACTAAGTAAGTGTCCGATCTTAAGATAAGGAGATAAGAAGATAACGAGGGCAAGCATAAGTAAACAGTGCGTCAACGGATGTAAACTGGGTCACGGGGATGGGAGCAGGGCACGTGAGGGGTCCCACGATGGAGACGTGATCGAGAAGTGTAAAGTAGGCGGCAAGGAGGGGTCATCGCTGGGCAGGAAAAAGAATACAGGCAAAGACGGGGTTCGTAACATCACCCCCTCTTCTGGTTCTAGCAGACCCGGCTAGAAACGATTCGTACCGTCATCATCCTGTACCAACTCCAGGTAATCGTCGGCTACATTACGATCGTCCATGGTGTAATTCTCTTTGTCATCATCCTGGGGGCATCTGTGCGTACGGAGGAATCCATAGGGGCCCCGCTGCCTGCACAAGTGGCACACGTCATGGATGGGGCAGTCCAACTCCCGGTGTCCTGAATTGTGACGCAGGCACTTGCCACACCACCCGGACGGGTTGCTGATGGTCGGGGCGACTCCTACTCGGCGGAAGATACAGAACCTGCTCCAATGCAGATTGCTACGACAGTGCCGGCACCACTTGCGATTGAGGGGGCAGTTCCAGCTAATGTGGTACTTACTGTCGCACCTCCAGCATGTCTCCCCCCGAGGATTCTCGTGCATGCGCGGCATTTCAAATCGGTTTGGCAGCAGCACCGGGGCAGCCCCTAGCGATCGCGGTGGGAGAGGTCGGGCATAAGTGTCGGCGTACCTCTCAGCAATCGTTTGGTATGCGTCCCCCTTCTCCAACCTCTTCCGGATCTCCACTAACTCCTGCTCAATTTGGAACATCCCGTTGGTCAACTGGGCCATCATCTTGGCATGTTCTTTATACTGTCGGTTGAGTGTGTTGCGCAAGGTTAGGTTCTTCCGCAGCCTCATTACCTCGGCTTTGAGGCGCGGAAGTCGCATGTCACTCATTACTTCATCGATAGCGAAGGCCCTGGGATCTTCAGCAGCCAAGTGCCCCAATTGTTCGTCGGTCATTGTGTGATGCAGGCGACCGGTGTACCTTTCCTCCAGATAGACCGGAGCTCCATAGACGGGGCCGTCCTTCTTCATACACCCGGCGACATCCATTCCTCCATTAGTGTAGAAGATGTACTTAGCGGTTTTAACGGTCCCATCGCCCATGGTGATCTCCAGTGGGTAGTACGTGGAGGAGTTGGGGTTGTTGGTGAAAAAGGGGAACTCGGGGGCTTCATCATCCGACTCCATACCTACAAGGTCGTTCGGGTGTGGTTCCTCGCTGTGCTCGAAGTCTTCATTGGGGTTGGGGGATTGATTCTTGACTCGAGCTTCGGTGGCTTCGTAATCAATGGGGGAAGAGGGACGTGTGGAGGGATGGGCAGAGGGAAAGTTCTCGACAGTGATGATGGGAGAGGTGAAGGCATCGACGGCGGCGTTGGCAGCGACAAAAGACATGATAGATTCGATAGTGGTAGGACGTTGCTGGGGAAGCATGTACTAGGGATTTTACTTGGGGTGTGGGTCATCCTTTTAACTATTCTTGGGCGCCTCAGGATGTCGGGCGTGGAACTCCGAGATAAGGACCGGGGCAAAGATATCCCCTGCTGGCTCCCACGAGCTGTCAGAGTCTGGGAATCCCTTCCACTTGACTAGGTAATGCAACTTGCGCCCTCGGCCTTTACGTGAGGAGTCTAGAATTCGCTCCACTTCCCACTCCGCTTCTCCATCGATCAGTTCAGGAGGGGGTCTCGGGAAGTTTTCCCCATGTAGGGATGTTTCTTTGTAAGGCATCAGAAGTCTAGCATGGAAGACCGGATGAATCCTCCATGTGGGCGGAAGTTTGAGTTCATATGACACGTCTGACAGCTTCCTTGTTATCTCGAAGGGCCCGTGACGGCGGGGGGCTAACTTTGCCGTGGGGTGTGACGTATGGATGTTCTTTCCTTCTAGCCAGACGAGGTCATTGGTCCGATAAGGCGTAAACTTCGATGGTCTTTCGGATAAGGTTCTTTGCGCCTTGAGCAGGTTCTCATTGGCCGATTTCCGGATCTCTTCCCACTGGCTGATATGCTGCGCAGCAGATGGGACGTTTGTGGGTTTCTTAGTCCAGTTAGTCCGTGGCATCCATCCCATGATAAGTGAGAAGGGAGGGGTTTTAGTGGTCCCGTTAGGCCATGAGTTGTGTGCAAACTCCGCCATTGCCAACCAGTCGGCCCAGTCGTCCTGTCGTCCATTGCACCAGAACCGAAGGTATTGTTCTAGCCACTGGTTTGTCCTTTCTGATTGTCCATCCGTCTGTGGGTGATAGGCAGTCGAGATGTTTTGGGTGATGTCCAGGGTCTTACAAAGCGCTCTGGCGAATGCGGAGGTGAAGCGCGGGTCCCGGTCAGAGATGATCTTTTCTGGGAGGCCGTAGTGTCTATAGACATGATCCAGGTAAAGCTTGGCTACCCCTTCCGCTGTGACGGACTCATTACAGGGTATGAACAGTGCCGCTTTAGAGCAATCATGGTCGGTGATGGTCAAGACGGAGTCAAATCCTCTGGAGACGGGGAGTTTGACTATGAAGTCCATTGCGATGGTCTGGAATGGGAGTGAGGCTGTTGGCGTGATTGGGAATAGTGCTGGTGGGTGCGGGTGCGTGTTTACTTTGTTGGCTTGGCAGTCCGCACATCCCTTCACATAATCTTCCACATCCTTCTTCATGTTTGGCCACCAGTAGTCTCGTTTGGCCAAAGCATACGTGTTAGCAATGCCGGGTGTCCCGCAGAAGGGAGGTCATGGTGAAAATGGATCACCCCCCTCTTAATGTTGTCGCCACCGGTGACAACGAGTCGTCCCCTCCTTCCACCAAAGGCCATCAATCTTCTTTAGATTATGTGCGTCTGCCCATGACTCGCATAATTGTGGTTCATATTTTGTGACACTTGAGCCCATAATCCATGTCATGGAGGCTCACGACGCGGTTTTTGCGAACACCTCTTCAGGAGGACGTGACATCATTATTGTCCTCTTCGCCACTGTTCAAGTCAGGTCGTCGTGACAGGGCATCCGCCGCGGCATTGCGACTCCTGCAATGTGTTTTAACATGAAGTTGTATTCTTCTAACTCTAGGACTTCACGGGCAACCCGTCGACTAATCTTGTGGGGCTCTTTCCAGTACAATAGGTTGGAGTGGTCAGTATGAATGATGGTTTTGTGGGGAGTTCCTGCTAGGTATGGTCGCCAATGTCGTAACGCTTTTACAATAGCGAGCAGTTCTCTATCCCAAATGTCGTAGTTTCGTTCTGCCGGTGAGAATGTTTCCGAATAAAAGGCAACCGGGTGAAGTAGGCCGGTCGTGTCCGTTGATTCAGTACCGCTCCATTTGCAAAGTGGGACGCATCAACTTCAAGTTCGAAGGGCTTCTCGAGATCCGGCTGCAGAAGAACTGGCTCTGAGCCCACGATATCTCGGATCTGTTCAAAGGCTCGTTGCTGTTCAGCTCCCCAGTGCCAGGGTACATCCTTCTTCAGTAGCCCATTCAACGGTTGGGCAATTCCGGAGAATCCCGTACAAACCGTCGGTAGAAATTGCAGAATCCAATGAAGGATCGCACATCCTTGATACACGTCGGTATGGGCCACTCCCGGATCCCTTGCACTTTTACTGGGTCCATGCGGACACATCCTCCTTCCAGGATGACCCCTAGGTATTCCACACTTCGTTGTTCAAACGAGCACTTGGCTGGTTTGAGATATAGATCGTGTTCGTGTAGAATTCCCAATACCTGGTGGACTCGTTCTCGATGATGAGCCAAATCGTCCGTCGTCGCCACAAGGATGTCATCCATGTATACCACTACTTCACCTGTGAGGATGAGGTCGCGGAAAATGTGGTTCATCATAGATTGAAAAGTGGCAGGCGAGTTGGTAAGGCCGAAGAACATGACATTTGGCTCGAAGAGTCCCTGGTTGGTTTTGAACGCGGCTTTACATTGATCTCCTTCCTTAATTCTGATGTTGTTGTACCCCCATCGGACGTCCATCTTGGAGAAGAGGGATTTGTCCCGCATGGTATCGATGAGTTCAGAGATAAGAGGAAGGGGGTAAGCATTCTTTATGGTATGAGCGTTTATTCGTCGGTAATCCTGGACTGGTCGGAGTTTACCATCCTTCTTCTTGATGAAGAAGAAGGGCGATGCATATGGTGATTTGGATGGACGGATGTAGCCTTTTGCGAGGTGCTCTTCGAGGAATGCTGTGAGGGCGGTCTGCTCCTTTGGGGATAATGGGTAGATCTTGCAGTCGATGGCAGATGGGGTGTCAGGTGTAAATTCGATAGCATGATCCCAAGGTCGCGTAGGTGGGAAACGTTGCGATTCCTCTTCCGAGAACACCTTCCAGTGCTGGTGATATACTGTCGGCACTACTTCTTCAAAGGTCTTCTCAGTATGCCCCTCCACTGCCTTCTGAGCAAGTTCGATGCCTTGGTAGCATAACAGCGACCTTCGTCCCTTCTACCGTCTTCGCATGTCTGATGGCATAATCGTATCCCAAGGACGTGATGAGAACAGGGTAACACTCCTTGTCCATGGTTGCATCGCTCCAATTGATTTTTGGTTCAAACGCAGCCAACCACGGATACCCTAGGATCAGATCTTCACTCCCTAGATTGGTGACAAGGAATCGAATTGCTTTTGTTCTTTCTCCTACTTGGACGTTGAGGTCGGTATAATGAGTGATTTTCCCGGCTCTGTTGGCCGTCCCATCTATATTCCAAATATTCTTTTCTTGGGGAAGTTCCAGCATCCCCAACCCCATAGTCCTTGCCATCCGCGGACTGATGAAGTTATCAGTGGCTCCTGAATCTATCAGGATATCTCGGTCGGCCGTCCTCTGCGTAGTCTCGAAATGTACTGGTATTTTCAGTGATTTGAAGCGACTAGTGTACACAGAGGTTACATGTAATGCTCGTGCCCAGGCCGATGGGGTAGAGCCAATCAAAAATCCTTTTTGGCGAACGCTTTCTCTACCAAGATGGCTCGTACTTCCTCACTCTCCTTCATCATATTTGCCCATATTTCTTGCGCCTTTTCTTCTTTTGTCGGCGTTTTCTTGTCAACGGTGGGTGGATTGTTACGGATAGGTGAGACCGTTGCTTCCGCCACTCGTGCCCCTTTCCTTGGGCATTCCCTCGATATGTGGCCCAATGCTTTGCAGCGAAAGCATCTCCCCTCCTTCATCAGCGTTTGTCTCTCGTCTTCAGTAAGCGCCACTCGCGCTCTGGTTCTATCAGCGGAGGTGTCCATCGCATTTGGATCCCTTTGAGAGGCGTGGGCGGGTTTAACTCCAAAGGCGGCCTTCCACTGGTCGCGGGTTTTTCCCTTCTTAGTGTCGACTCCGAAACGTGTTTGGAAGTCGAGATAATCTTGTTGCTGTCGTCTGGCAGCATCGACCCATGCATCCCAGTCCTGGGGGTGATGGAACTGGATGATGTTTTTGACCAGCGGGTTGGGCAACCCCTGCGAGAAGAGGTCTAACGTAGCCTCTTCATCCGTGTCATACCCAGCCCTATTAGCCAGGCTTCTGAATTTCGCCACATAGGCATCCAACTCTCCCTTTTCCATTTTGAGGGACTTCAGCTCTCGGGCAGCCTTCTGCTTGGCTTGCCCGTCTGTGAACGCATCCTTGAATCTCTGGGCAACCGTTTCCCAAAGACCTTCACTAGTGGTACGACGACCACTTTCGACTTCTTCGTTCAGCCACTCCAGCTGCTCCATTGTCCAGTCATCTACTGCGTCTCCTCATATCAAAGATAGGAAAAGATTGGCGCGTTGAAAGGGGTTGATAATCTGGGGAACATCGTGGTTGAAATTTTTGAATGTTGTGAATTCCAACATAAATTTCTTGCTCTGGGAGCGATCTCCAGTAAATGTCTGGGGCAGTACTCCCGACAGCCGTCCAGAGGGTGGGGGTATGTTTGGTGGCATCATTGCCGGCGGAGGCGGCGGGGGAGGAGGGACTGGGTCTGGGAGTTGAGCGGCGATGGTAGACATTTTTGATGGAGTGACGGTGCTGGTGGACTGTGTGGATCTCTGAGGAGTTGTCAAAGCAGGGGCTCTGATTGTGACAACTGCCGGTGCAACTGGGGTTGTAGTCGACGCTAATACCAGTGCTTCTTCGCTATGTTCTTCTACGTACTCTTCTGGTTCAGAGTCCGTAACAATGGCCGGGGGATTTTCTCTCCACGGTCCTAATCCAAATTCAGGTGGGGCGGGTCCTGTGGTGACCCAAGAGTGTCGGCTATCCGAATATCGGATCCGATACCAAACCCTTTTCTCGTCGTCGTATTCTACTGGTTGGTATCTTCCGTCGTGATAGACGTAGTATCCAAACTCGGATTCAAAGTCTTTCCAGGTGGCAGAGCCAAGTGTCCGCTGTGGAAGATTATTCTCTTCTCGACGTTCGATGAGTTCTTCTTTAAACAAGGTCTGACTGCGGCTGGAAGCCACGATGAGAGACTTGACTTGATGTTACGTCCGATGCAGGACGTTCCACACGACTTGTGTGACAGCGTAATTCGTAGAGTCAGATAAGAAACCAATGGGGCTTCTTGGAGTGTAAGAGGGACGAGTCAAAGTCAAAGGGACGCTTCCCTAAGACGATGTTGAGCGGAGAAGTGCCAGAAGCACTTGAGACAACTGAGTCGAAGATCAAAGGGGATGTCCAGAAGACAGGCACCGATGTATTCAATAAGTCAAGTCTGAGGTCTACAGGGTAGCTACAGCGGACTTATATACGTAACTCAGTCGGGCGTCTACGAGATAAGAGTACAGAGTCAGGTGGGCCCAAATATACGAAAGCGGAGGGCGTAAAGCCTAGCTTCTGATAGGGTACTAAGTAAGTGTCCGATCTTAAGATAAGGAGATAAGAAGATAACGAGGGCAAGCATAAGTAAACAGTGCGTCAACGGATGTAAACTGGGTCACGGGGATGGGAGCAGGGCACGTGAGGGGTCCCACGATGGAGACGTGATCGAGAAGTGTAAAGTAGGCGGCAAGGAGGGGTCATCGCTGGGCAGGAAAAAGAATACAGGCGAAGATGGGGTTCGTAACAATTTGGGGGTGAAAAGTGGTCAACAGGTTTTGTTGGATACCCAGTATGCGGGCAAGTTCACGGGAAAAGTGTGAGGTAAACCGGGGATCCCGATCAGAGATGATATGTCGTGGGACACCAAAGGTCGGAAAAACATGTCGATAATACAGGGTAGCAATCCCTTCCCCTGTGATATCTTTCGAGCAGGGAATGAATTTTGCTGATTTGGAGCAGCCTTGGTCCACAATTGTGAGTACTGCATTGTAATGTCCTGAGGGCAGGAGATCTGTGATAAGATCCATCACGACATACTGAAAGGGGCCGGCCGAGGCTGGTACATCAAACAGAAACAAAGGGGCTTTCTTAGTTAACTTTGGTTTATTTTCTTGACATGTCGCGCAACCCTGAACATATTCTCGGATGAATTCCCTAAGACCGATGCTGTCGTAATTGGCTAATACCTTTCGTGTAGTCTTTTCAATACCCGGGTGTCCTGCGAGGACATGGTCATGATAATGTCGGAGAATGTCCCATTGCACTAGCAGGTCAGATGGGAAGGGGTGTTTAACTGTTTGTAGCATTTGGAGAAATAATGTTACAACTCACTGTCAACTGCCTGGACAGTGGGTTGTATGCAAGGGAAAGGGATTTGGAAGTGGGCAAAAAGGTGAGAGTGAGGGGGAAAGTGCAAGGGAGACAAAGCAAACAGCTCAAGGGCAAGGGATGAGAAGCCTTCCACAAGGTGGGGCTAATCTCCTAGGTAATCAGGAACCAGATCACAAGTGGACAGTCTGGAGCTGTCCATTCTATTCCCAAAGGGTTTATATACATAATTACAACTGGGACTTTGGTCTGTGCACCACTTTAGGGGAGGTTAACTTCGCTTTAACTCCCTACTGATCCACCAATGAGAATAGCCCCACTTTTGGGCTTAGAAATCCACAGTCCGCAGTCCGCAGTTTGTGGACTGCTGTTTAGGCATTGTGGGGTTCTGTTAGTACTCTTCCCACAGGTCTCCAATTTGGCAGGAGTCCGGCCCTGGTCCGGACTGGCCCTTCTCTGGTCTTAATCTAGGGTTATCTTCGTCTCTGAGGGTTCTACAAGGTCTCTGGGAGCGTCTGGGGTTTCTGGGGGGTCAGGAGGTTTTCTAGGGTGTCAGTTCATGACATACACTGTGCACATGATGTGAACAGGCATGAGGTGCAGCATACTGACTGTAAGGTTAGCAGGTCAGGCTAAAAGACAAGTTCAGCTTCAGAGGTGAAGTAAACTCTATATTACTATACTACTGACCTAAAAGACAAGTTCACTACAGAGAGCAGTTAGTCAAAGGTATAAGTAGGAAGTAATGTATAAGGAACTTATGCTTCAGAGGTGAAGTAAACTCTGAAGTGTAAGAGACGAAACAGACACCCTTATATACCATAGGGCCAAGGGAAATGGTCTGTGCACACTGGGAATAAGTCCACAAGTGCCAGACAATAAACAAGAGGGATAAAGGCCATTGGCCAGTAAGGAATCATGTCACAGCCAGGTGCGTGCTGTGTCAAGACCAGAGAGTCGTTCGGATTCAAGATAACTATGTCAGGATCAAGACCACAACTAAGTCGAATCAAGCCCACACAAGATAGAGGGGCGCGTGCAAGATACGAGATCGAACAGCGACACTAAGTCCTGTCACAAGTTACTGGGGTTCAAAGTCCCTCCAAGTCGCGACTTAAGAGGGTTCAAGAGGAATCTTTCTGTGAGTCAAGTGAAACACCTGTATTGACACAGGAGAACAGACTTAAGGTCTGTTCTCTAGGACTTAAGCAGGTTTAAATACAGTTGGGCTACTATCAGAAACAAGGGTCTAGCCAGTAAAGTAAACAGGTATGTGCAATAGAATGATGTCATGCTGCATCACAGTGATCTCATAACTATGTCATACTTCATCATGTAAATGCAGAGGAGGGGGCTAGATCAATGTATAAGTAAGCAACAGAGGGGTTACGCCCTCTATAGTGTACAGTCAGTTAATCTAGTTAGATAGATTAGCTGATATAAGTCATGTGGTTATTCACTAGTCAGACAAAAACAAAAGGAAATTTAAACTGTCACAAATCACATGCTTGTACATCATTACTAAGGTACATCAGTCAGCTACTGCAGAAGGTGAGAAAGAAAGTAATAATGATATGGTAAATAGTCTGAAACTCCAATATCTAATCTAGTCCACTAAGTAGCTAATCTAATCTCCTGATGTCTGAAGCATCACCAAACACATCCTGTGTTCAACATCCCTCCATGCTGAAGGCATCTGGTCATAGATGGGTAATGAATTGGATGAACATACTGCCATCACAATTGAATGAGCATATCGCCAGCCAGGAGCATGCCTCAGGTTGTCAATGTTGAGAAAGAGTCAACAACTTGACAGAGATGAGTTGACGAGAAGTGTAGGGTTCAAAGGCATATCGAAGTGATTCGCTTATGCAAACTGAAACTGTACACATCTCTTGCATCACTCTCAAGGTCAAGAACATGCTCATGGTGGGAGAGTGAAAATGGTATTCAAGTCTCCAGATTCCAGCTCTCTCATTCCAGCACTAATCCAAGTCCATTGACCATAATGTCAAAGGATGCTCTTGGCAGCGACTTTGTGAAGCCATCTGCCAGCATCTTGCCAGTGGGAGTTCGCACTAATTCAATTATGTGCGATTCTATGTATCCCCTAATGGCATGGTACTTGATGGGTATGTGCTTTGACCACCTTCCTGTGACAGGGTTTAATGCCAGATCTACGGCACCCTTGTTGTCACAGTGG
>WTXG01000345.1:0-33403 GCA_022496185.1 Multifurca ochricompacta | reverse complement strand
GCGCCAAGGTGCGCTATGCGCCCATCCGTATGTCTGGATGGCCCCTGCCGCTGCGCACAGCACGGGTCTCGCGATCGAAACTGAGGGCAAGGAGCACGCTTTGGATGAGCTCCCGCCATGGACGGAGGATAGGATCAAGGTTTTTCCTGTAGTACGCCCCTTTGTTTCTCTCTCTCTCTCCCCGCTTGTGACGTTTCCTCCTGATCGTAACCCTTTCCTTGTTAAAAAATTGCAGACATGGAAGAATCCAGTGACGGGCGCTCTACACTTCCAAGTGCATCCATGCGGTGCGCAGGAGCTGTTCATCGACCCACTTCCAGAGGGCACGTCACGCGATGGAGCCCTCTACCCTGACGGCGCACACCTCACGAATCTCAAGGAGGTGCGCGACTTGTTGTACAAGATGCAGCGTCCCGCCATTGCACCGAGCGTCCGTCTCTCTCTCTCTCTCTCTCTCCCTCCGGGTGGGGGCTTTTCTCGCCGTGTTCCTCTTGCTGACTTTTATTACTGTTGCCCGTGTTTTTTTTTAAAAAACAACAGTTGGTGTATCCACACGATTGGAAGGAGAAGGATCTCGTCCTCTTTCATAACCGTGGCGTGCTTCATACCGTCGTCGGTGCGTTCAAGCCGGATGAAGTACGTGCGTTCCATCAGTGCAACCTTGCGGCGTCGGATGATCCTGTGGGACCTACGCCTGAAGATGTGAGGCAGTATGCGTGAAACAAGGGGGCGCAGGGCGTTCTTTGTCCGTGGATTCTGCTTTATCAATGTAGTGGTAGATTGGGCATGGCAATGGGAAGGGAGGTGTTTTGTTATTATCCATATATTTCCGAACCACGGCGCGTTTTGGATTAAGCGCCATATGGTCCGTGCGCATATCCTGCAATGTATATAAACCCTGCCTCCTACTTACCGAAATCTTTACCACTCTGGCCTTTTGGCTTAGATCAAGTGTAGTATCTGTTCTTAATAGTTTAACCACTATTATGGGGGCACCGCCCCCATTACTGGTTATCTAATTTTTGTCGCCCCTGTTTCTTAGGCTCTGCTTGCAACCTGAGGATTTGATGACCTTGCCGCTGCACTACTGGCTTGTGTTGTCAGGGGATCACTCTTTTTCACTTTTTCTTTTGCTGTTTTTGTTGATGTTTCTACCAATTTGGTGGACACTTGAAACCAGCAAATGGATTGGTGATTTAGTGGTTTTCTAGTAATTAGTTTTATTTTATTTTAATTTTGTAACTGAAATAAAATATTTGTTGGAATGCCATTGTTTTTTTTTTGAAGTCAAATTTCATTTGTGCTTCAGGGTTGGTCTCATCGCACGACTACTACGGGAACAGTGTAGCTACTAGGTGTACAGGTGAAAGGTACTAATGGGGGGAGTACAGGACAGTAAAACCTCACTGGGAGGAAAGGGCTTAATGAGGGGGTGGAAAGGAAAAAAGAGGGTACTAAACTGAAATCATATGTAAAGGGAAAGGGGGGGCGAAGTCAAGGATAGCGGGATGGGAAGGTAAAGACTGGCCATGAAATTATAACCTGAGACTTACCCGATGTTGCCTGCTTAACTCAGTCAGGCTCGCGAGGTCGTAACGAAGAAGGCGGCGCGGTGAAGGCGCAGGAGTGTTGGATGGAGAAAAGCAGGTCCTCGACCAAGAACCTGTTGAAGAAGAGGTCCGTCCACTTGATAGGGTGGGAATGCCCGCCCGTAGGAGTTTGTTTAGTCACGTCTGCCCTGATACGACGTTAAAACCACGTGATTGCTGACGATGCATGGTGGGCGTGTCATGTGACAGGTTACTGAACAGATTCAGACTTGACCGATTGAGATGATGTGAGAGATGATGCGTTCTAGCTTCAAGTAGCTCAAGTAGGGTAGGGAGAGAATAACAGAGCAGTAATTAACATTCTCTCCATTTACCATTATAACACCTCGAGATGACAGTCACCGAGATCAGGTCTTTGTCTGAATTCCTTGATATTGTGTGTAGTTGCTCACTCAAGTGGAGATCGGCCTCCCTCCATGCTCACATCGCTGACCATTGAATGGTTTGGCTGCCCCGGCCACCAGATCAACTCAGACCACCTGTCGTTATCGACTTCTGGGCAACATGGTGTGGCCCGTGCAGAATGATCTCGCCCATCTTTGAAAAACTCTCAGATACAGATACGTTTACTCAAGTCAAGTTTTACAAGGTTGACGTGAATGAACAGCCAGAGATCGCGACAGAGGTCGGCATTAGTTATGTACGTCGATTTGTCTTGCTCGCTTCTCTTTCATTTCATTTTTTTAGAAATGCTACTGATTACTCTGCAGATCCCCGCGTCATAGTATTCAAGAATGGGGATAAAGTCAAGGGCTTATCAGTGCTTCCCCGGCTGCTTTCGAGGTATTGACCATCGATTACTTCTATATCTTCCCATGGCCGGTAACATGGCCTTACAGAGCCTAGTTAAGGACGCTGTTGCCCTTGTATAAATGAATTAAGCGGAGTCACGATTGCTGGGGTTGTTCGTTTCGCTATGATCGTTGTAGGATAGATATTCCATGCAGCAGTAGAATCTAAACCATCTGTGCATCTACTAGATCACGATGAACATTACTTTTTTTTGGAAAATTTATCGTCGTATTATTTATTAATGGTAACTTACAGTTTGCCCATTGTGACCCCTGCCCAACGACAAACCCCATTTGCGGCATGTACGCCTGAACTGCTAACACAATTCATTGCCCGCGGTAGATGCCGCCGACAGTTCTTTCGATACACTTGCCCGCGTTGCAATCTACTCTATTGCTCACTCCCATGTTTTCGTGTGCAGAGATATGTCTGAACTAGAACTTTTTTTTGAAGCAATGTAATTAATTCATTAGGGCACCTGTCCCCTCCCCTCCTTTTTTCATTCCAGACACACTCGCATGCTCAGAGCCATTTTACCATTCACGCAGAACCTTCTTCATCTGTTGCAGAACGCAAGGCCATGTTAAATCTCTTGAAACAGTTTGAAGAGGACAGTCTTGAACGGTCCCTTCACCGATCTAGAGACAGGCGATATTGAAGGTGGTGGTGGTGGTGGTGGTGATGATGACAACCTAGCCCTGAAACGTTGATTGTAAAGTACGGCACTTAAGCAAGCAGGCAGCAAGAGGGAAAAAAAGAGGAAAGTCGGGGGGTGAAAGCACAGGAAAGCTAGGTGTTGGAATGGGGGGGGGGGGGGCGGGGGGCCGGGGGGGAGGTGAGATGTATTTCTGATGCGGCGCGCGGCACCATCCCCGACGTCCAGAGCTCATTTCTCGGAGAGGTGGGGCTGAACAAAAAGGACGTGAGGGAAGGGGGGGGTTCTGATAATTAAGCCTTTTCTTTCACGCCTTTGGGGCTACTCCTACATCATCATCATCCTTTCTAATGACCTTCCACGTTGTGGTGATAATACCAGTAAAATTTGGGGCAACTGCGACTACAGGTAGGAGCCGTCGACATCTCTGTGCTGTCCGGTGGTAATCCATAGCGGTGGAATTAAGCTTACCTTACATAACACCAACGAAGAACATCACATCTTTCTGCTGGGTGACTGCGCCATGAGTAAGTTGTCGAGGACAGGCCATTCTTGCTGATTGTAGCCAGCAGGGCGTGGCGAGTGTGAGGGTCTGGTCTGTCTCATGTGTGTGTCAGGTGTTAGGTTATTTCGCATGCGTTCAGCGGGCCGGGCGATTGTTAGTTAATTGTAATGAAAGCAAAAGTTTTGAGGGGAGGAAATTTAGTTCATGCGCCTGCGCCTCCGCTTCAATTGACAGAAACAAGGTGGATTGATTATTTGGTTATTGGATAATGTATCTTGTTAGAGAAAACGGCCCCCTTTGAGAGCCACGCGTATCAGGTTCTTTTTGCTTTTTACCCTCCTTAGTACTCGATTTTTTTGATTTTCATTCACATGATGAGAGGTGAGGAGATCACTCTCCCCTAAATTTCTTCACCTCGGTCGTGGAAGGCCTAGACACAGAAATAAATCTATTAATGTGCATTGGATACCGAACAATGAAGAAAAAAAAAGCGATAGGCACATTTGCATGCTTCTCTGCTCCTTCATACAGCTTAACCCCTGTGGCGATTTTTCCGATTCAAGATATTTTTTGTAGTCTTTGTTTCTTTGTCTCACTGATGCGTGATGCACTCATGAAGGACACGAGACTGTCATCATCTAGCCAAAGCGAGCGGGTCAAAGGGACTTTTTTCCTACAAAGAACTAGGGACAGACATTATTATCTTGACGTGTGCCCCCCTCCCCATCCACGGGGGGTGGGGGGGTGAAGGGCCTAAAAGTCGTGTGAGGTCGTATCTCAGCCCTGGTGTGAACGGGCACAACAAAACTCACAAGCAAGGCCGCCTTACTTTTCCAAGCGTCATAAAAGGGCGGTGCTCCCTCCACATTTCTCTCCACCACACATATTCCAACTATCTCCCCCTGCACTTGCCTACCACACAGTCTCCCCAGAGCCTCCTCTCCCTTCGCACTCCACAGAATTTATTTACCCATGAATTACTTCCACACCTTGATCAATTCCTGACCTCCTCGGAGTGGTCAGACTTTTCGCTCGAGCAAGGAGAGCTCCACCAATTCGCCAATTGGTCCCAACATGAGGAGATCAACCTCAATGCGTTTTTGGAGGGTCCAGTAAGCGCAATTTTTTCTTCCCGGCTATGAGAGGTCATTCACGTTTCGGTTTCACAGGACATTATTTGGGATCCGATAACTGCAATGGACCTTAATGACGGTGTGGACTTCAAAACCCACCCTGGGTCGCACCAGCCCCCGTCGCGCACAGCGACGACGAAAACCTACTCGCCAATATGTATCCGGTGAGTACATAACTATTCAGCTTCCCCCCCCGACCGCGAATGTCTACTCACTTTCTGTTCTTGCACCACGCAGGAATTGGCTTCTTGGCTCACGCCAGTGCCCCGTATGTTTCAGCTTTCATCTTCGCCCGATATCATCCGTGTTCATCCGGGACCAACAGCTCTTGTGGACACAAATTCGATCGCATCGCTGCAGAGTGATGCGCCATGTATCCCATTCCCTGACAACGTCGCAGGTGATATGACCTATGATGTGAGTGTCGAATGGCGCAATTCGGAGACATGCAGTTCACCTTGGTACCCCGCAGGTTCTATTAGCCAGCATGGTGTCGTCCTACTTCGCCGGGGATGGGAATACTTCGGAGCCAGTCGCACCAGTTCGCGGTGAGACTTCTTTCGATGCTGTGGGCATATTGGAAACTGAGTCGTAAGTGCCCTCTCCTCTGCCTTTACACTTACGAGAATCATGCGTTCGCCTTTGCTGACAACTGGCATGCAGGTACCCGGCTACAGGGGGGTTGGTCGAGCTCGGCGCTCCAAGTCTCAGCGTGCCAGTTGCGAAGCCACCCCCGGTCGGCAGGAAGGGGCTGCCGGGCACGGTCCTCAGTAAACGCCCACGGGGACCAGGGAACCCCGATGACGACAGTAACCAAGAGGCCGACTGCTATGAATCACGCCCCCGGAAGAGGGGTAAAGGCAGGGCGACTTCCCTTGGGGTCTTGGAAGCAGCGGCGTCCACAAGCAGGACCCGTCACAAACCTGCAACCAGGACCCCGACAGAATTCAATTGTAAATCCGAGGCGGTGGGACGCGGAGCGGAGAGGCTCGCGGACAAGAACGCTCAGGGAGTTTACCATCAATTTCTGCCAGGGCCAAGTGTCCAGCAGGAGTCGGCGGGGACTACTGTGTGGGGGGACCTGTTTTGGGTCGAGGAGAGAGTGCAGGGAGAGGGGATGCAGCACGACATGGGCGAGACGGTGAAGGAGAGGGCGGAGGTGGTCTACGGAGTAGAGGGCGGCGGTGAAGAGGACAGCAACGAGGAGCACACGATGGGTGAGCACTTCTGGATCCCCAAACGGATGAAGGACAGACATAGGGCACTACTCCTGGCCACGAAGGCGGACTGGGACAGGCGGACTATCGGAGAACTCAAGTGTCGGCTATGTCCTCGCGCCGGGTTTGGGAGTTGGGAGGACTTCAAGAGGCATTGCGACACCATGGAGGCGCATCCCCTGTGCATCCACTTCTGCGATCGATGTGGAGATTTCTTTGCGCGGGCCGACTCGCTCAAGCGGCACAAGAAGAGCATGCCAGACAGATGTATCAAAGTGGCGCCTGGTATGGCCGAGGTCAAGCGCATAGAGACCACACGACTACACGAAGAGTTCAAGGGCCGACTAGAGCGATGCCTGAGGACCGGAGAAGAGATAGGGAAACCATTTGCTGTAATCATCAGGGAGTTGTTTCCGGACTCGTCGAAGAAGGGATGCAGGGAGCAACAGGGTCGAGGCAAGTCATGAGGAAGCGCCATGGCTGAAATCGTAAACTAAAGACTAGGCGTTGGTACTCTTATCCTTCTACCTTTTTCTTCTTTCTTTTCTCCCTTCTTTACTCTCGTCAGCTTTACTGTGTTTGCGGTGCGATGCTATGGATAGTCGCCTTTTTTTGCTTTTGCTCTGGTTGTTTGGGGTATTTGTCCTACCTTTGTCTTGGTTTGGCTTCCATTTCTCTAGCTGCGTCTGCGTGAGCATATATATATTGTGCTATAGTTTGAACAAGTGTCCCGAAATACGCACTATGTCTCCGTCCCATGTGCCAAAATCGAATGTCTGATCACCTGCATGTAGCGAAAAAAAAAGGAAAGCAATTGAAGTTGGCAAGGCGTCTTAGCAGCGAGTTAGCCCCGAGCGCGAACACAAATGCAGGGGGCGGGGGACTATCTAGACAAAAGTCTATAAGATGAGGTGAATGGATATGAGCGCAGACAATCGATTATGATCAAGAAGGAAGAAGAAGAAAAAAACTATTCTAATAACGCAAGCCCCGCAGTCATGGTGAGGACGTACGATGTTACAGGTTAAATATCCGGTACATCGGATTTGACTTGACCCTTGATCACAATCCTGAACAAAGTTGATGCGTCCGGTAAAATATGCTTCAGTGAGAGTCCACACGATGGTCCGTTGGTTTTGTTGGTTGAGGGTAGTGGTGGTGATAGGTGAGAGAGAGACAGGAAAAAAAAGGGGAAATGATGAGATCGATTAGACACGTCAAGCAGGCACCGTGATTTTCCTATGGTCCCTCCCTTTCCCCCGCCCCCCACCCCCAGAGTCTTCTCTCCTTCTCTTTATGCAAAGCATGATAGTCATTAGATCACAACCCATGATACGACTTGAATAACGATTTGGGTCTGTCACGACTTGTCTTTTTCTTTCCACAGGCAGCGTCCTCAACGCATGGTTATGCCGTACCTTACATTCTATCGCATTCCAGACAAACGACTACCTAGGCCATGCCATGTAGATACGAAAAAACTCGAGTCCCAGTCCCAGACTCGACAGACTCGGGATCTCTGAATTACTCACGTGTACGTCAGCTATCTGAACCTCGAACCCTGTCCTTCGGAACTCCCGACCTCTGAATCCTTTCCACGCGATACGGCCTACCAACCGTAACAGGGTAGACAGGGTTGGTGTGAACCTGGGTAAATTGAGCCTGTGTATGTCTCTGGTTATGAGCCATTAAGGCTGTGATACTAATGCACAAGTTTTTTTGAAAATCAAGGCAATTCAAGTCTTTTTCTAAAGGTTAAATGGGCATGTAGAGAGAACCTTTCATAAAGACGATTCTACTTTACTTTGCAAAAATGAGTCTCTAAATACATATCTCAAGTCTTCATCAAGTCAAATAGGACACTGGAATTGCATAAAGATGATAGTCAGACTGGCCTAGATGAAAAGACAAGTTGAAAGTGGAGCAATGAATCCAGTAAAGATTTGGATGTGCTTGCATTAATTTCATCAATAAAACGGCAGCTAGAGCTATCTTGAATGGCCATAGATTGGGCTGTGTATAGTTGAGTCGAGCGGAGGAAGGCATATAAACGTGGAATGAGGTATCATATTGCCAGTAGGCAGAATGGCAGGGCTATTAGCAATTCTTTGCATCGCACCAGCGACGACTGAATACAATGACGTCGCATGAGTGTGGAAGCTGCCGAGAATTTAAAGCAAAAGCAGTAACATGGGGGACGGGATGAGATTGTGTGTAAAAAGATGGGACATCATTCGGGTCTATTAAAAGGATCGACGGGTGACGAGGATCGGAATGGGATAGCGGGGAATAAGGATAAGGTAGCAGGAGCCTGTGAAATCTGTGCTGCCGTGCCAACAACCACTTTTTTTTAGTAAGGATGAGAAGTCGAATGTGGGTGGTGTCCTGGGACGTTGCATTGTGGATACGATGATACGTAGTATAGAGCGACAGTATCATCTCGAGTGGAGGCAGAAAATGCCGTAGGAGCAGCACTAGTACCCTGGTGTAAAGCGGTGTAAAGGCGACGAATCTCAAACAGGATATTCACGGGGTCACGGGTCATACTAGATGCGTGGACGCCCCTCGCCTTTTGATGAATTCGGTTCCACAGGCCACAGAAGTCGTGTTGCAGTTCAGGAAGTGTATTTTGTATGTTAAAGAGGGAAGCCGCTTCGAGAGTCGCGTCCGTCAGGCGATCAAGTCGAGGATCCTCAGAATAGAAATCAATCATGTCCTCAGTAATATGGTTCAAATTGGCAAGATATAGGCTATCCCCGTGTGCAAGGTAGTACTCGATTGTCGATCTCGAGACACCCAACTGCTCTGTAACAAGTTGGAACCAACGACCATCGCGTTCTTGCGATCTTGCTATAATCTTCGAGATCGCCCATCTCGCATAGCGAGCAGCTTTTGATTTATTACGAGTAACCCTCTTCAAAAAGAAACCAAATTCGACCGAGTGGAAGTACTCATTTTTTTCGTCGTCAACGACAATCAGAATGGCGTCCCGACTGATGGGAAAAGATGGCATGGCCATTACCTGTTCGATGATGCCGATCCGCCGTTGCTTGATCGACTCATCGATTAAGTACGGCCCACCAATCCAATTGAAGCTTCGGACATCTTCTCGCTACCTGCCGTCTTGAAAGCGTTCGGGGGATTCTTGACCACGGCCGACTTGAAAAAGCCAAGGATGCCATTGAAGAATCGCTCCAATTCATGATCTTCGTCTAAAGATTCGAGTATCCACGTCAAGGCACGACCATCGATCCTCGATGACAAATTGAAAGCAGCACTTTCTGCGGTCTTACCAATACCATATGAAAGCCGGTCATAATAACGATATACAAAATCAGAGCTGAGGCGGGACATGTCTCCAAAACGTGCGATAATGCAAAGGGTGGCGAAAAGTCTGCCAAATACAAGCACAATGCAGGTATGAAGCAACCAGACCGATGACGAGAGTGGCGAATAGTAGGGGCTATCAGGCCGAAAGATTGGCATCAACGTGATGCACCCGTATACCGTTCCGCAAAGCCCGACCCACCAGACCACGGCATTGAAGATCGAGTGATTGATATTGAATAGAAATACGAGAAGACCGGCGAAGAACAGGAATAGGGAAACATGTAAGAGTGCAGGCAATGCTTCAACTGCCCAAGGGAGGTGCAACTTCTCGACACCCTCTGCAAAAAATGCCCGAATACGAGCTCGCTTGTGTGGACTATACCGTGTTCGAGTCGCCTTAAGATATCGACGTGCCCACTGCTGCAGTAGTGTTGCCAATAGAGCACAGGTAAGACTGATAACCAAGCTCAAGAACCATAGGGAATTGACCCAAACAGCGTATTTCGGTGGGGAGAACGCGGGTGGCCTGGTCAAAGTGGGAGGAACAGATGTGTTGCGGTCAGCTAAGAGTTGATAAATATTCTGTAGATAGAATGCGGAGGTGTCCTGCGAATTTGGGCGAAGGTCCTGGATCGATATCGAAATCAAAGCAGCGACTGCTGCAGAGAACAGACCAGTCTAAGCCGTTTCGGGTTGATAATTTAGCTGGAAAATTTGGAGATTAGTCAGAAGACTCACGAAGACTAGGATACCATCAGCGTCGGCTTTCCAGCTATCGGCCATCCTCTCGTCTTCTTTCTCTGCCAATTCTAGATACATGTTGAAGATCGGCCCCGAGCTATCGGCAAAGTTGGACTCTTCCTTAAATTGTCCTGGTCGAGGTGGGTAGCGGTGGTCATCTATGCAAGTGGGCGAAATCAATGAGGATAGAGCTGAGTGAGTGGTATCATAGGACATACATGTGCCAAAGCCTTCCAACTCATTTGGGACATCGATAACCCGGTGTAGGGCTTGAGCTTGAGACATTTGAGAGTTTAAGGTATGGTGGGTGCAAAGAAGAAATGGAGGGTCGTCGATGTACAGCTGAAGGAGGCTGCTGTCCCATTGAGGACACGAGGTGAGCGCTAGGTCGCCTCGGCCCTAGTGCATGTGGGTACGGGTGTGCACTGCCCGCACTGCCCTTCAAGTTAGTCACAGTGCCTGTAAGGGACTATTAAAAACCATGCATTAGGATTGGGATTGGGATTGGAATGGGAATGCGTAGCATGTATGAGGCTGTGCTGAATTACCTCTGCCAGCGGGCCAGCGGGAGTGCGGGGACTGTCGACTATGGTCACATGCAGCATCATGTGATGTCGTCGTTACGTCACATACATATTTTCCGTGGGACATATGAGGATTGAGTACTCGTGTCGTCTATAATATGACATATAACATAGAACTAGTATGTTTCAAGAAAATAAGAGAGAAATGCTTTGTTGAGATGAGATGAGATATATATAAAATTTTGTTTACCGGGGTTCTCGTGTCATTGTGTCACGTGTTGCTCCCCGTTTGCCCTGTCCAATTGAATCGAATTAGGGCGCACCGCGGGTGTCCTCACTGTTATTTCCTCAGTTTTAAACTGACAAATCTTCACTTTTCTCTGAAAAACATGTCAAAGAGGGAGCTCGGGAAGCTGGCTAGTGTTGTCGATGTAGACGCTCCTCGCGCCAAACGACGCAAGGAGGTCGCACCACAGGAAGAGAAGAAGCCTGACGCGGACATGGACGTAGACGTGACTGGTGAAGCTATCATGAAGCGAGAACAAGACGATTCTGCAAAGTTAGAGCGGGTTAGGGAGCAAGGTTTGAAGCTGTGGCAGACGGTGAAGGAGGCGGTTGACAAGGAGTGCGTGACTGACTTGCGCCCATGTCGCTTCCGCTCGCTCGCTCCTTACTTTCAACCATGATCTTCTCAGTGGCCGCTTACTTTCAACCGACTTCCTTCGCCTCCCCAACAAACGCATGTATCCAGACTATTACACTGTCATAAAGAAGCCCATCGCCCTCGACAAGATCAAATCTCACCTCGACGCCGGTGAATACCAGTCCCTAATTGCCGTGAAGGGCGATCTCGAACAGTGCTTTCGTAATGCTAAGCGGTATAACCTCAAGGAAAGCCAGATTTTTAATGATGCGAAATTCCTTCACGTGTGTCCACTCGTTATTTCGCGTTCAGCTGTGGCATGATCTTCCCGTAGAAACTGACTTCCAAGGAGTATGTCAACATGACTGGCGACACCAAAGGCGGAGCCGAGGGACATGACGAAGACCCTCCCCAAGAGGATGGCCGTGAAACGGGGCAAAAAGACCGATCGATGACGAAGTTAAGAGGAAGAAGGTTATGAACCGGCTACTCACCGTCAGGCTTGACAGGCTTGTCGCCAAGAAAGACGATGCGTGAGGACTGCTTTCGTGTTAGCTTCTTCTTTTTCTGAGTGCGTATGTCTTCAGCGGAAACACCCTATCAAATGACTTCATGGAGCTACCCAATAAGAAGATATGGGCTATCTATTACAAAACGATCTCTCGCCCCATGAGCTTTGAGAAGATCTACGTAAGTTTCGTCCCAACCCTTTACTGGTGGTTCTGACCAGAATCTCTACTTAGAAACACCTGAAACGGAAGGAGTATTCAAATGTTGCCCAATTTGCGCAGGACGTCGAGCTCGTCTTTTCCAATGCAATGCAGTTTAACGAGGATCACACCCCTCTTTGGGAGGCTGCCAGCCAACTCAAGGTACATACCGCCTTTGCTATGGTCAACGACTTGCTCATTATACCTCAGGAATACTTTGTGAAACTAATGGCCGACCTCCCTGCACCATACGTGGTGCCGCAATACGCGCCAAAGGACCCACCACGCCTATCCAACGGAAAGATCAGGTTGAAGATGCCCTCAACGCAGCAATCTCCGCCACAAGCTTCGACATCCACCGTCGCTGCCTCCCCGCCTCAGTCACAGACACCGCTCGTGCTCAAGGTCCCAGCAAAAGAAACGCCAGCGCCAGCGCCTGTACCATCCTCCTCTTCTCCCGTCGCTGGACCTTCTATTGCATTGGCTCCCAGTCCAGCCAACGTCCAGGCCTCACCACCAGTACCAGCGCTAGCTCGCAAGTCCACTCCCAACCCTCCACCACAGCCTGCCGTGCAGACACAGGCACCGGTCCAGGCACAAGCACACGTACAAGCACAAGCACAAGCACAAGCACAAGCACAAGCACAAGTACAAGCACAAGCACAAGCACAAGCACACGCACCAGCACAAGCGCAAGTGCGGACACAGGCCTTGCGCTCGGTCGCGCTCACTATCACACCTACCCATCGGCGGTTCGCGCTCGACGCGCGCGATGGCGTGCATAGCTGGTCTTTGCGACTAGCGCCTTCAGAGCGTTTGGTTCGCGTCTCCGATGTGCGCTTGTTCCCCTCTGCTGATTTAGATGACTCGGACGACGAGTCGAGAGGAGGAGGAGAGAAGAAGAAGAAGAGGCAGAGGAGGAGGAGGAGGAGGAGGAAGAAGAAGTGGAAAAGGTGGGGGGCGTGGCTTTGGGTGAAAGAAAGGAGGGAAAGGACGATGGGGAAAGGAACTGGAAGGGGGAAAGGGTCGGTCGCGTGAAGCGGCCCCCGCTAGTGCGCGTACGGCTTGACAAGACAGAGGTGGAGTGCCTGGGCGTGGGAAGTGGGAGGTTGCACTTGGTCCTAGCTCTGGGGCGCGCGTGCTCGAGTTGAGTGACGTGCGCTCGGGAGATGGCAAGGAACCGAAGGCGTCTGGAGAGTCTACCTACATTGCACGACTTGATGGACTATTCTACTACTTAGGCACTCTTAAGTTTTTTCTTTTTTTTTTCTTGCTTTGTTATTTTTTTTGATTATTTGTTTTTGGTTTTCTCTGTACATCTCAGATATATAGCTCGTTCTCGTCGCAAGCCCAACTTTGATAGAACACATTGATCAAATAATATGATATGTTGCAGCGGTCTAAGTATGATGCCGTGAAGTAATATATGAAGAGATAGAAAAACGTTCTATTGTTGAACCCTCCACCGAATCCTACGAAATCGCCTCACCCGACCGCCACTTCTCCACTCGCGCGGCGAGCGGCTCGTCATCGTCGTCATCGTCGTCATCGTCCGCTTCCCGACCACTCTCGCTGTCAGGCTCGCTCGGCGGATCAGGAACGTACCGGTGATAATGTCCCGCCTCCTGTCCACGAGTCGAGATGTGCTCTGCGAGTAGCCTCTCACGATCGATAGGTAGCACCTCGTAGCCCTCCGACCCACGACGCACGCGTGCCATCCCGCTCTCGTACGCCGCGAAGTGAACTCCATCGGCACCACCGTCATCGTCATCGCCATCGACATCGCCATCAACATTGACATTGCCTCCCCACTCATCCCCGTCCTCCACTGGCTCGTAGTCGGGGTGTAGGGCGGTACGGAGGACACACCGACGCGGCGACCACCGGTTGGCTTTCGGGCACGTAGTTGCTGGGTGAGCGCGAGTTGGATGGTATGAGCACTGGGTTCGGTCCGTCATTGTCGTACGTCCATGGTGAGGCGGGCCGCATCCATTCGCCATGGCTCTCGGTCGGGTCGCGGGGAGGCCAGGCCTCCTGGAATTCGATTCCTGTGAGGGGATGCGATATCGTCTCGTTAGCTCGTGCTCTTGACTAACAATGTATTGGGGAGGGGTGGGGGGGGGGGGGGGTAGTGGGAATGAGCAGGACGCTACTGTAATATGAGCGCACATCTGTCTGCGCGGAATGTAGAAGAACGTGGACTCACCCACATCTCACGCATAGGCGTAGGAGTATTCGTGAAACTCGGGTTCCTGTGGATCTCGTGTGGAGAGCTCGACCCACTTACCGTCGCCCTCTGCGAGCTGGTATTTGGTCCCTGTACCCAAGGGGCCGACGTTCGGCCAGCACCATAGGAGTGGATTCGTGCCTAACATCGAATCGACATTCCTCCGGGCACCAAGATTCTGTATTGCAAACGTCAAGACAGGTAAAACGGGTTGGACGTCAAACACAGACGTAAGGAAACTTGATCTCGCGGATCTTGCCCCGGCGAATGAGGGTTGCGACTTATCCTTCTCCCATCCCTCGATGGTAGTGGTTCCCGAGAATACAGTAAAGGTGGTACAGGCTGCACGATTGTCATTTCGACCAGAGAAAAGGAATAAAAAAAAGCCACCTGAAGCCACCGACCATGAGCAGGACGGGTACACATGTGACATAATTCAGAACAACAAAGAGGAGTTCCGTGGTATCACTTGAATCTGGAAAAGGTTGAAGAGAAGTTTATAAAAGGTGTCTGGGCCCGCACCCAGTAATGCTTTCCAAGATGTCAAAGATGCGACGAGTAATCATGGTGACATGAAGATGCAAGCCAGGTCAACGAAGAAGAGGAAGCGTATGAAATGACCATAGTTGTAGAAGCCGACGCAATTGTTCACCACGGGCAGTGATGATCTAAACACACAATTGAACTGTACATTGGTCAATTCGATATTTCTACAGCCCGCATGCTCACCCATTCGAAGAACGCATCTGGAAAAGACGGGATCCGTTATCCAGAGAAGAATGAAGGAATACAATTGGCAATTGCGCACCGTCTACAAGTCTTGCAGTGGTGTGCTCGCGGTGGCTTGTATCGCCTGCACATGCGGCATATCTTGGTTGCCAGTCATCTTTTTGACCTCATACCCTTCTGCTCATCAATTCAGGCTCCTAGATGTGTATGCGTAAACGATAAGTATTGCCTAAGTAAAAAAGTGGCATACCCAACCATGGGAACACCTCCAGGATCTGTTGTGACGCAGAGATAGTAATTGTACAGCAGAATCCTACAAGAATGCTTTTCAAAGCCTCGTAAATTCCACTGAATGGTGGATTACAGACGCGAATCCATACTTGAATGAACGAGGAGGTGAGCAATTCAACTGAGAGTTCACGGCCATACCATGGCCATATAATGAATATTGAGGGGTATATGATATAAAGCAAATAAGGCCGTCGTAAAGGCCACAACAAGCCGACCTAAAAGCGACCCATGATCTTGTCGCTATCGCTGTCGTCGTCGTCGTCGTTACTCACTTCCAAATTGTTCACTGAGTGGACTCGAAGGGGCTCTGCGACCGTCCCGACCGGGCCGTGGTGTCGTTGTTCGCGGTCGGAAGTCGGACTCGACACTCGACACCTATTTCTCTTTCTCCTCTTCGTTATTGGCGGATGGGAACATTCAATGCAACTTCGCCATACTCAGCGACACCTGCTTCCGAGGTGCACTTTGCGCTGCTATTCGTCGCACAACACATAAAAATAGCTCAAGCGCAACTCCGGATGAGGTTGTGGCACAGGAGCTCCAGTGCCCCTCGTTTGAAAAGACCGTTGGCTAGCAGTTTTGGAGGGATCAGTATCCGTACGTCGACAGTACTTGCCGCCTCTCCAAGTTCCATTATATTGTCATTCACTCTCTAGAAAAGTCACAATGCCTACCCAATCACCCTCACAAGGTACTCGTAACAGAGCAAACCGACACCGTACGCGCGCGCACCACTTGCTTCTCCAGACTGATTCTCACCCAATCTTTTAGCGCAAGAGGGCGGTTCCAGTAACAAGCCTTCGACGCGCGTAATGGCCCAATCAGAGCGTCGTGGACAGTCGATAAGGCTGGACTTCGGCCTTGTCGGGTTGGGGCGATGGCCTTGTCTCCCTGAGCTTTCTAGTCGTCTTAAACAACTACACCAGAAGAGATGACTAACAAAGGCCGTCCGGAAGATCGGCCACAGAGACAGCAATCGAAGGAGGCCCAGCACTCCAAATGCAGGGCGTCAAAGGGGCCAGAAGGAAGAACGAGGCGCTAGGTCTCGGGCGCATGGCCGCGACGTGGAAGAGAGAAGTCCACTACCACTACAGCCCAAGGAAATCGCGGAGCCGTTTTCGAGACCAAGGCGAAGATGACCAGGCCGTCCGTTCCAACTTCAAAGTTCACGCGCGGTCAACGCCAACATCTGCCGCGGCGGCCCGTCAAAGACCGCCCCAACAAGACCCAAGACGCGGCCCCCGTGAAAACACCAAAGGCAGCACTAACAAGGCTGCTGCCGCCTCCGCTTCTGCGGACCGTATCGCACGACTCGCCGCACTCTCCACACCACCAACCTAAACGCGCTCTTCCGCACGCGCACAAAACCAACGCCCCAATCACGGGCCCCACGCAAGTCTCCACCACCGCGCGCGTGCGCAGTGTCCTCGAGCGCAGCGCTGGTGACTACTCGCGTTTCCTCCCTCGCTACGTCGGCATGCGTAAGAGCGCTTCGCGTCCTCCGCTCTGCGCACGGCGCGTCACGCCCTTGCCTCCCACGTGATGTCTCCCTCGACCAACGCCGCGTCGCGCTCCACATCATCGGTGGGCTGGCGCAGCCCCGTCACCAGGTGCGCGCTGAGCTGTGGTCATCGAGGTCAAAATACGCGCACTCTGGTCGTAGATCAGATAACTCGCGCCATGTCCAAATATCGGTGCTGTGCTGCTACTGAAGTGGAGGTCCCTCATTAATTTTGTCTTGAGATAAATCGACCATAGACCTTTACCTTTATTCACTCTTTCAGTTTTGCATTCATCATGGCCTTGATAGCGAATAAAATATCATTAGATATAAATCTCACAAAAGCCAAAGTGTACAGAAGGTGAGAAGGAAAAGAAAAAAAAAAAAAGGAAAGTGAGCCCAAGCAGGTGTACGGGTTGATAAGATGTCACCAAGTCATCTGTCCCCGGCTATCGATCGAACTCGTCGTCTCTACGACCGCCATACGGTCCTCCCTGCCATTTGGCGCCGCTCCTCAGATACCTTTTCTTGCCGCGCCCTCTCCTCGCCATTTTCCGTCGTTGTCACTGTCACCGCCACTGTATCTTGCTCTTTCCCTCGACCAGCTTCCATACTCTCCACTTCACCAGACAGGACCAGACCAGGACCAGGACCTCCGCCCTCGCCTGCATTCCCACCCCCTCGAACCCTGTCCGCTGCTCCTCGTACGACTCCACCGGACCCCGACCTTGACCCGAACCCGAGCCCTGACCTCGATTCCGACTCCGGTCTTATCCCAAGATACCAGACGCGGATCGTCACGAGGTATCACCCACATGGCAGCATGAAATCGCGTATATGCTCAATCTCAGCGGGGAACCCTCTAAGCCCAAAAATACCCAGATGTCGATGGTCTTGCCGCGCTCGGCGCGCCAGCGTGCCGCTGCGCTTCCGGTACAGTGCACTCTCGCGCCAACGCGCTGGCTGCTGTTCACGCTCTTCATCTGCTGCTCCTTCGTCTTGTCTTGAACTGCCATGCCCCTGCCCCTGCCCTTCTGTTGTTGCGACCCCGCGCTCCGCACCTTCGGCAGCACCACTGACACCAACACCACCAACCTCGTTGTTGTCCGTATCCGATCCGAGAGATTCCTCTTCCTCTTCAGAGAGCCCGACACGCCGCCGTTTGCGCGGCTGGCTTGTGCCGTGCGCGCGTGCAGGTGGTGGTTGTGGCGGCGTGGATGCTGCTGCTGCCGCCGCCCTAGGTGGGCGACGACGCAGTGTTGGAAGTGTCGCTGGAGGTGGCACTGGACTAGAAGGCCGAGGAACAGGAGCAAGAGCGGGAGTGGCAACGGCGCTCGGCGCCGCAGTCGTCACAGGACTGTGGGCGGAGCAGACGGCGACGGCGAGGCAGCTACAGCTGCGGCTGACGGTGTCGGTGTCGGTGTCGGGGGTGCTGATGCTCCCACGCACATAGCTGCAGCATCCTGTAGAGGCATGCGTTTCGCGAACGAGACGCGGGCGTACGGCCCTGGCTCTGCTGGATTCTTGAAGATCGGCTTGGGACGTGGGCGAGTGGGCGATGGGATGCTACAGCCGACGTGTTCGCGCTCATACCACCTGCAATACCAACAGCTGCTGTGCCGTTTTGGGAGGATGACAAGGGCGGTGCAGTTACGAGTGCGGGTGTCGATGGAGGCAAACGGGTCGGAACTTGATACGCAGCTTTAGAGTCTCTGCCATTTCTGGTGCATGAGGATTGGTGGAGGTGGTGTAGGTTCGGCTTTTATCAACTCGGGTACCTTCTCTTCGCCATCGCTGTCAAGTTCGATGACCTCCGTCGGCTGTGGAAACGGGAGGATAAGTTGTGAGCGCACGGCGATTGGGCTGACGGAAGCAGGTGACCGCCGCACAGCCACAACGGGGGTATGGCTGGGTGTCTGGAGGGGTAGGACGGTGGGAATAGGAATTGGCGTTGGTGTTGATGTTGGCGCTGGGGGTTCGGGAACCCGTGAGGGCACGGTGTCAAGTAGGGTGCGGTAACGCGCCTCGAGGTTGTTCGCGACATCGAGCATCTGGCGCTTGCGCCACTCGCCTTCGTTGTGTGACGGCGCAAGCCCATCTTTGCCTCTCGTGAGTCGGACTCGCCTTCCTGTGAAGATGGGCGCAGCGAGCTCGCAAAGAAGGAGTCCGGCACGTTAAGAAACGCGGGGTTTTCGAGCGCGCGTAGCTGCTCGATGCGTTCTTTGAGTTTATAGTGTTCGTGCTTGAGCTTCTCCTTTTCTCGTAGACGTTGTCGCTTCTCGAACGCTTCATACTTGCGATGCCGTTTTTCGTACGCCGCATCAGAGGTGTCGATACCTTCCTGTGAGCATGCTGCATCAGATTGAACCAAAAAAAAAGGAGGAGAGGAAGTTTGGCAGCGTGGAGGGGGGAGAAAAAGAAAGTACGACAAGGCACGCACGTCATCTAGACTTCGAGGTCGAAAACGTCCTCCCACAGCCTCGTGCTCTGACAGGAGCGTGAATTCCGGCGTCTGGATGAGCTGCTGCTCGCGATACGCGCGAATTACCTCGGGCTTGTCGAAATATCGTTCGTACGCGGACGTGTTGAAGTGTGAACCATCCGTACCAGCAGCATCTTCCCCAATCGTGCGCACGCGCGACGAATAGGTCGTGAGCAAGAGTCGCGTGTGAGCCGGTATCAAGGGGTCGTTTTCACCTAGTGGAGAAAAAAAAAAGAAAACCCAAAGGGAAGGAGAAAAAAACCAAAAAAAAAAAAGAGAGAGCACGCGTAAGTAATCCACGCGCACGCACACGGAAGAAGGGAAGGGAACGCACGGCGTCGACGAAGCGTCTCAAGGATCTGCGTGTCGACATCGCTGGTGCCGACGCCCGGGCCGCCTCTGCGCGAGCGCGAGGGCATGATGCGCCGCGGGCGTGTAGCCCGCCGGGGTTTGAGGTGGAGGCCGACGAAAGGCCAGCTTGTGAGGAGGGCACAACGGACGATGACTCGGTTTGTGGGCCGCCGGCCGTTGCGGCCGTTGCGGCCGTCGTTGAGTTTGTTGCAGTCCCCGATACCGTCGTTGCCGCGACTGCTGGCAGTGTGGTGGTGGATGCTGATGCGCGTCGGGCATACAGCCAGGACAGCGAAGGGCCAAAAAAAAAAAGTTAATGGGTAAGTTAGAGAGGGCAGCGGAGGGGAGAATGGGAGGGGGGGGAGGGCTTGGATGGGATGCGTTGAGTTGGGCGTCGTCGCCGCTGCCCGTGATTCCGCCCTGCCCCGTTATGGCACTCGCTGTGTGGTTCGACTCTGTTGTCGTGGACGATGGCGAATGCTTCGAGGTCTTACTTCTTTTTCTCCAGTTTATTACAGCAAATTAATTTAATTCAGCTCGCCGGTGGATAAAAACAAAGGTAGGCGCAAAATAAGATAAGTACCCGAATTATTGTGGCCTTCTTCGTACTTTACATGGACGTCACGCTCCCCGCCATAATCCTGGTCCCATTGTCCATCCCAGCTACCCCCAGCGGCGTTGCCATGTCCTGGTGGTGTTGATACATCATACTGGTTGTATGCCGGATATTGTTGCTGTTGCTGTTGCTGTTGCTGCTGCTGCTGCGTCATGTCTAAACTCCAACCAAATTTCGCCGCAAATAGTGGATTGATATGTGGTTGCACGGGATGTTGCGGCGACGCATGAATTGCTGCTGCAATTGCAAATATGGCTGCGCAAAGCCGAACTGTTGTAACTGCGGTGTATACGACGTGTAGTTCGACGGTCCACTTGCATATTCGGAGTGGGTGAAACATTGACTGGCGGATATTGCCCTGTTGCTTGCCCGACGATCGCTGAGGTTGGTGCTGGAGATGGTGGTGTACGATCGCCCGCACCGCGAACTTCTGGTCGATGTGGCGGATATCCTTCTTGCCCATGCGCGCCATGGCGCCCCCTTCCTCGACCACGCCCCCGTCCCCGTCCTCGTCCTCGCTCGCGTCCACGTTCACGGTGGTGATGTGGTCGCTGGACGTCATGCCGTTTCCCTTGTCCATAATCGTTTCTGTTCCCACTTTTCCCAAGCTTGTGTTCCGGTTGTGGCAGCGGGATGGGGACAGGCAGCTCCCTGCGGGTCCCCGCCTCCGGCTGGTTGTAAGCATCGGAGTACGGGTCATCGTATGGCTGGGGAGTGGGGCGCGACGGACCCGCGCCATAATCCAAATCCATGTCGTACACGCCATGCTCTGCGTACGGGTTCCAGCCGTAGGAGGCATCCACGTCTTGATCGCGTACATGTGCGGGGGATGCAGGGACGCTCGGTTCCCGTGAGGCATGCCGTCTGTGTCAGATGACACATGTGCGCCAACCTTGAGAGAAGGAATGAAATAGGATGGAGGATAAACAGACCTTTCCCGCAATTTTGCTTTGTGTACTGCTTCGGCCTCATCGTCCGAAAATTCAAGCTCGTACTCCGCCGGTTCCTCATCGTGCACGTTGCTAGCATCACTGCCGCGCAGCTTCTCCAGCTCTGAGACAAAAACGTACTTGCTGCGTGTAGGAATGTGAAATATAGGCCGTGAAACGCGAGCCTCGTTCACGTCCAGCGGGAACGAACTGTTGAACTTGACTTGATACATAGGCTGGTACGTCGGCCCAAAAGTTTCGTGTATCTAGATGGAACGGTCGGAAGTCAGTAATGACAGAGGCGAGATGTACTCACGTAGCCCAAGACTTTCCGGTCCTCATACACGAGCAGAGTTTCGGAATCGAGCGTGCGTTCCAACGCGCGACGCGTCGCCGATGAATCGCCCTTCACAACCACAACGTTGTTCATGATGTTCATAATTTCACCAACTTTTTCGAGTTGCTCGTCCGGCCCAACCTGGGTGATATAAGGAACCACAATGTCTAGCTCTGGCAATTCATTTTTTGTGCGGAGTGGTGCCGTTGTAGCGGAGGCACCGGCTTCTTCGTCATCCTCGTCATCGTCATCCACCATTTTGCGTTGCGTTGGTTTTTCAGAAAGATCTCTCCCACCCTTGCCCTCAGAGTCAGAATCCGAAGATGGTTCTGAGTCGGAAGAGGACGAGTCTGAGTTGGAGCTAGAACTATCGTCTCTGGATGAAAATAAAAGTCAGCAGTAGACAGGCTCCCTGTGTAGATAAGATAAGAGATGAGCATATATTGCTGACCTTCTGCCCACTAAAACTAAGTTGGCTTCAACCTCGTCCGTACTGTCCGTGCTTTCTCCAGAACTATCCACAGAATCATCTGCAGCAAGTGGGATGAGAGGCCTTGCAGGGGAAATTATGGGACCAACCAGGTCCTGAATAAGGAGGAGGTCTTGTGGGATAGTACTGGGAATCTTGAAGCCTTCATTATCTGTGGCCATTTGAAGCTCACAGGCTGAGTAAAGTGAGAGAATGAGCAAATTCAAAGTTGCTCAACAGCCAGTGTTCCCGTCCGTTGTTGGGACCGTTGGTTCCTGTCCTCGGGCCGGTAGTCCGTTGAAATACTTGTTATTGGAATACGATACCCGAATAATCGTATACATCCAACTTTTTGTTACTACTTATCTAGACATGCATCACAATCATGGCGTCCTTGGCCGTTCCAAAAAAACATGAAATATCCTGAGCTTGAGAGTGCCTGGTGCATGCTTTGGTGATTTTGCTTTGCTTGGCGTGATTAATTCATAGTATTCTCGCTATGCGAAGTTGTTTCATGCGCCTTCTCGCCACCTGCGAGTGCTTATTCACTCCACCATCGAATGCCCAACCTGCCTTGTTCCACTTGTTACTTCCCTCGTCAGGGCTGGCAGAGACGGCATACTCGTGCAGAAGCCCTGCTCCGCCGGGCTGCGCCTCATTCGTCAGCGAGAAAAATCATACGTTCGAATGAAGGGAGGAAAAGAAAAAGAACGTACATGAGTGTCCATATACCCTGTCACATCAATAGCGTATCCATCTATGAGCACGATGCACGCGTCGTTTGCTTTCACGTGTGCTTTCAACTCTGCTTCGGTCCACATGGGCCCCATCCACTCGCCCTGCTCGACTGCTTTCTCATGGGTCTGACGGTGCCCGTGGCTGTGCGCTAGCACATGCGCTCGCGCTGCTGCAATGTCCTCTGTCCTCGCACGGCGCAGTCCCCACGCAAAGCCGAGTTTCGCGAGCAAGAGGATGACCCATTTTGAAGGATCCCAATCAGTTTTTGCAGGACCAGAGCGGTAATCGTGTGGAAACGCGTGCTGCTCCATGGTTCAATGAAATGATGAGGAGGCGCAGGTTCCACCTCACGTACATGCTGTGAAGTAATCAGCCCGGAATTCTCTTTATACGGAATGTGGAATAAACGTACGAAGTTGTGGTTACCCTCACCAGCCGTGAAGAGCGCGAGCAGCTGCATATATGCTAATATCATTGGTCAGATGCTTCAAACAACGACGCACGAGATTGGTGCGGGACGTATTCTCGTCCGAGTACGGCTGCAATCCATCCCAGTGAGCGAGCCTAGTGGGGAGTTGTCAGGATCAGATGCGCGAGGATAAGAGTGACAGCCTACGAGTTGACGAGAAATGTGGAATGCCAGACTATTCCCTATGAGTCAGTTTCATTGTTTTGATCCAAAGGCCAAAACGCACTAAGGAGTCGCGCGACTAATCCTGCATAAATAAAACCTCCGTCCGTGTCGCCATATGTGGCGCCTAGCACTGTCGGGAAAATTATGCCAAGAAAAATGGCAAGAGGAACTAAACAATCGCAGCTAGGCTCAGCATGGTTTTCATATATCTACGCTCCACTTACCAAAATATCGATGTTGCAAGCGTACGACTGATCATGACTCGCGGTCAGCTGACCTGTCAAAAAACCTCAGTTACGACACGTCAACATACCTGGGTCCTCTTCAAGGTCTTTACGTTCAATCAAATGGAGTTTTTCATAGTTGGGCTTGAAGAAAATCCACCCAACGTGGCTGAACAGCAGGCCACGGGTGGCACAATACCTAATGACAACCCGGGCACTGTCTGACCCAATGGCCTCAGATGATGGTATGACACGTACGGATCATTTTTTTCGTCATCGGTAAACCTCTACGATAGAAGTAAATGGACTGGTGCGAGGTTGCAGGCACTTCTCAACGTACATGGTGAAGTCGGTGTCTGAGACACCTGCGGTAGAAAGAGCCAGTTCTCAGCATTCTATTTCTTTGACATCAGGGACGATTTTCATACCACCACTAATAGTGAATCCGTCAGTATCATTTGCAAATGAGAAGGTGATGTACTTGACCTTTATCGAACCCTGGAACGCGCTAGCCCCGACCAACGCGAGGGCGATGCGTACGCCAAGCGAGGCATTGAAAGACCGATGAGAATACAAGCGGTGGTATCCAATGGTTATACTAAAAAAAAAGCCTGGTTAGATGGAGAATTACGCGTCTCCCGGGAAATATAGCGCATATATGCGCACCCGAATGATGCCAATTGCCAGAGCACGACAGTTGCGACGAGAATGGCCTTGGGTATTGTGGCCAAGGGGCGATGGTAGACACCGTAGGCCGCGGCGAGATGCGTACCACAGAAAAAGATGGCATTATTCCACCAGAAAGTGGACTGATTTCGGGAAGTGCTGGAGGTCATGAGAGAAAGCAGCAAAGAAAGAAGATGGTGAGTGTGAGTGGCACTGGGCTCCTAAAAAGACGCGGCCATCATAATTGGAACGAATCGAACTTCCAGATCTAGACAGACTTCGATTCTCGAAGCGAAGCGCGCGTCGCAGTTGGATGTGGATGTGAATAATGTTTGAATGAACTGGTTGCACCACCAAATCAAAGATCGGGTCCTCAACACAAATACACGCTTGAAGATGCAGCACACACAAGCACACCTAGCTTTCACAGCTGAAAGTTTGAATGGGATTTAAAAAAGAGGCCTTTGCTGAACTCAAAGACACTTTCCGTGCAGACCCAGAAATTCGGGATCGTACACTCCAAAAAGTTGCAAATGACAACCAAGGCTGGAAGGAAGAGCTCCGACTCCGACAAGTACACTTTGCAAGGCACTCAACTTACCTGAAGAGGAAGAGGAAGTCCTGTTTGTACGATTCTGGTCAGGTGACCGCAGTGTAACGATACTCTTTTCCCCTACGATATGGCAGTGGTCCTCAACGCATCTACGTCATCCTCGGTGAAGTTCACGAAGTAATGACATCATTGATTAGATACTGTATTTAAGACATTGTCATCAAGCTCATACATCAGGAAGATTACATGTTGCTAGAATGGCTAGCTCTAGCCATTCTTGGATCTGCATGGGTTTCTTGTACCTGCATGGGTGGTGGGTATGGGTATGGGTTACCATAACTGACCTATGGACCCAACTATAGTTATTGATGATACACTCCCCGCACAATTATGTTTTTGTATAGTAGTTAGAGAAAAAGCCAGGCCATAACAAGCCATGCCCGTTTAACACACCATGGCTGGGAAAACACAATGACATTGATTCTATATCATGTCAATTGGGACTGATGATATGATCCTGGTTTGCATCCAATAACCCCCAAATAGATTGGACACATGGGACACCTCTTACAGTCAATCAAATTCTGTCTACCAGATGAATGGGCTAAATGCCTAAACCCCAAGAGTTGGAAATCAAAGCAAAACACAAGACAGAATGATCCTGGGATCAAGTTGTCCTCTGTGAATACCATCAGCACCAAGGGTCTTTAGTGATCAAGAGGCACAGCACTTTCTGGCAGTATGGCCCTGGGTGTTGGAAGTGCAGCCATAGCACGCAATCAATTGATACCGGAGATGGCGGCCCGAGTCCGATCACTACCGTAACGCAATATTCAGAGCACGCGGGTCGTGCAATTTTCCTTTATCATAAAAGACTCAGTAGCGTAGTTAGAAACCTCAGTCTTTCTATTCCAAAGACTGAGGTCAGTACTCTCTGTGTTACAGCTACATTATTACTTTACTGATTCATTGTGTAGCTACGCATTTATAGGTATTAACAAATCATATAGTCTTTCTATTCCAAAGACTGAGCTACGCATTTATAGCTCGCTACAGATTATGAGACCTGAGTTGCTCTAAATCAAATCAGAACACACCAGACAGAAAACCACCACACTCTAAGCAATGAGTTCCCCGACCAGCGCAGCGGCACCCAAAGTAGCAGCAGCAGCATCTGCGGCAAACTCAAAAGGAGCACGTCAATATGACATACCTCACTTGGAAGACGATGGTGGAAACTTCACATTCTGGAAGTACAGAGTTCAGATGGTCCTGAAACTGCGAAGATTGTGGTCTGTGGTTGATGGATCAGAGCCTCAGCCAGATGCCACAGCACCTCCTGAAGAACAGGAGGAATGGGCACTCAAAGATAGCGAAGCACAAGCACAAATATCGTTGACGCTCAAGGACGAACCCCTGAGTACAGTCCTGTACGCGAAGACGGCCAAGGAATGCTGGGAGAAGTTATCAGTCCGTTATGAAGGCAAAGGAGAACAGAAGATCGTTTACCTTATCAACGACGTATTCCGTTCCACCCTCTCGGACACAGAATCCCTCGAGCCCCAGATAAATGCCATTGTCAGGGCTGCCCATACCATATCCAACATCGGCTTGCCACTGGATGACAAGCTCGTCGCTTTCGCAATCATCTCCTCACTCCCAACCTCCCTATCCACTCTAAAAACCATCCTTTCTACAGCCAACCCCTCTTCCCTTACCGTTGAGCATGTCAAGTCACAAATAATTCTCGATGAACAACGCCGCGTTCAAGAATCGGGCCTTGGAGTGACCGCTTACTTCGCGCGCTCGGCAAATACAGCTAAAAAGGGAAAAGAAAAGTCAGAAGAGGAGAAGACAAAGAAACGCTGCACTCACTGTAAGAAGCGTGGCCATGTGGTGGAAGAGTGTTGGAAACTGGAGAAGGAAAATGAGGCCAAAGCGAGCAGCACCGGAGATGATACGCAGAAACCCCCAAACGCTACAGCCAAAGTCGCATTTACTGGAGGCCAGGCACCTGCCAGCGACAGTGCACCGCAAGGGGACGGCCCCATACTCCTGTTCAAAGTGCTACAAGCCCTATCATCACGCATCGATCTCAATCAGCGATGGATCATCGACTCCGGAGCATCACGTACCATGTGCTCCCATCGGAACTGGTTTTTCAATTTCAAAACACTCACCAATCCAGTAAAAATTGTCTTAGGCGACAACAGCAGTATCCTCGGCACCGGGATCGGTCGCATCCATGTCCGAATGACGGCAAATGGAAAGTGGAGTGATGCCATTCTCCAAGATGTCCTATATGTCCCAGAACTGCACGGAAACTTGTTATCTGTTGCCCAACTTGCCAGTCGCGGAGCCGATGTGCGTTTTACCAAGAACTCCTGTCAGATCTACAGTCAGACTGGAGTGCTTACCTGTGAGGGCCACCTCGAAGGCAACCTCTACACGATGGATGCCCGCACCGTAGCTCCGGAGAGAGTCCAGATCGCTCAGGTCGATGTTTTCCCAGTTGAAGGAGCCGAGGATAATGACGTAGCTTTGGTCGCAAGACACTCAGTGGCGAAAGCTGACCTACACACCTGGCACCGCCGCCTCGGCCATCTAAATGTCGATGCTGTTCTCCAAATGATGCGAAAGGGGATGGTTAAGGGGATGGACATTACCTCAAAAACCAGTCCACCTGTCCTCTGCGAACCGTGCCTCAAAGGGAAGCAAACACGTACTGAGATCCAGAGGGAAACTGGGACCAGATCAACCCAAGTCCTAGGGCGAATCTTCTCGGACGTCTGTGGCAAGATGCCGCGACGATCTCACCAAGGATTTGAATATTTCGTCACCTGGGTGGATGATAAGTCCCGAAGAGTTTTTGTCACCGGCCTGCGCGAAAAATCCGAAGTGACTCACCATCTACAACGCTTCGTAGCTCGCGCAGAAGTCGAAACAGGTCAGCGAGTAAGAGTGCTGCGCACGGATGGAGGGGGCGAATACATCGCCACCGCGGCCCAGAGGTTCCTACAAGACAAAGGCATCAAACACGAAATGACGACGCCGGACACACCTCAGCATAATGGAGTCGCAGAGCGCATGAACCGGACGCTTCTCGATAAAGTCCGGACGATGCTCATTGATGCGGATTTGCCTGACACTTACTGGTACGACGCTTTAGAGTACGCAGCTTATCTGCACAATGTCACACCCACCCGCGCCCTGGAGGACTCCACCCCTGATGAAGCTTGGAGTGGCAATAAACCTGACGTTTCCCGTTTGCGTGTTTTCGGCTGCAGAGCGTTTGTGCACATCCCAGCGAAGTATCGCACCAAGCTCGGTGCGCGGTCCATCTTGTGCACATTCTTGGGGTATGCTCGGAGTCGCAAAGCTTATCGTCTAGTGCATCGCCCAACGGGCCGTTTCTACGAGTCGCGCGACGTCGTATTCAATGAAGGGGGGCCAGCCAGTGAAAGAGTCGTCATCGAATTCGACGATACAGAGCCCAGTGAGGGCGATAAAAACGAAAACATTATAGAGCCGCTACCTAATACACCAGTGCAAAACCCTAGCCAACTTCAGCAAAGTAGCGACAGCGAAGTAGAAAGTGCACTCACAGAGACCCCCGCATCCGCACCGACATCGACACCAACGCCTATCACCACCCGACCAAAGCGAACCGCGCGCCCCCCTATCCGCGACGATGACCCTCGTTACTCTGTTAGTTCCTACAAAACAAAAGGGAACCCTACAGAGCAAGCCAACATCGCACAACCTGAGTTAGCAAGTGACCCACGCACCTTCAAAGAAGCTATGGCGCGACTCGACGCCGGCGAATGGGAAGCTGCTTGCCAGGAAGAGATGCGATCGTTCGAGGCCATGGGAGTGTACGAAGTCGTCGAACGTCCCACAGGGCGCAAGGTGGTTGGCAGCAAATGGGTGTTCCGCACGAAGCGTGGGCCAACTGGAGAGGTCTTGAGGCACAAGGCTCGTATCGTCGCACAGGGATTCACTCAAGTCGAGGGAGTCGACTATGATGAAACATTCGCCCCAGTGGCAAAGTTTGCATCGCTTCGCGCAATCCTCGCACTAGCGACTGAATACAACCTGGAAGTTCACCAAATGGATGTGAAGTCAGCATACCTGAATGGCGAACTAAAGGAAGAAATTTACATGGAGCCACCTCCCGGTTTTGACGTTCCCGAGGGGATGGTACTCCGACTTATCAAGGCGGTCTACGGAACAAAGCAAGGCGGCCGCGTCTGGTATCAAGACATCAGAGCTAAGCTTGAAAACATGGATACCAACGCACCGAAGCCGACCATGCAGTTTTCGTCCGCCACAGAAACGCAAAGTCCTCTATCATTGCTCTCTACGTTGACGACATCACCATGGTGTCGAAGGACCTAAAGGAGATCAATGAAGACAAAGAGGCACTCGGAAATGCCTATGAGATGACTGACCTGGGCGAAATCACCTGGATTCTTGGGATGCACATCACGCGCGACCGCGAGGCCGGATGGATGGCGCTCTCCCAAGAAAAATACATCGAAGAAATCTTGACGCGTTTTGGCAAATCCGACGTGCGACCCATTAGCACCCCCACCCTCGCAAACGAGCATCTAAGGAAACTCGACTCACCAACAGTTGACGTCAACAGGTACCAGCAAGCAATCGGCGCCTTGATGTACCCTATGCTCGGCACCCGTCCTGACCTAGCATACACTATTGCAGTGCTCGGGAGGCATGCTGCGAACCCTGGGGAAGAGCATCAGCAAGCTCTAAACCGCGCTTTCCGTTACCTTAGAGCTACGAGCGGCGCGAAGCTTGTCTTCAAACGTGACGCACCTAAGGGAACTGAGCTGTACGGCTATGTCGACGCTGACTGGGCCAGTGACGTGAACGATCGGAAGTCCACATCGGGTTTCGTTTTCCTACTTGCTGGAGGAGCCATTAGCTGGAGCTCTAAGAAGCAACCATCCATCGCGCTATCGAGCACTGAAGCCGAGTATATTGCTGGAGCTCATGCTGCAAAAGAAGCTGTCTGGTTACGTCGGTTACTAGCTGAGATCCACCAGAAAAGCGACTCACCAACAACCCTCTGCATGGACAATCAATCTGCAATATCCGTTGCCCGAAACCCCGAGTTCCATGATCGCACCAAACACATCGAGATAAGGCATCACTTCTTGAGGCACATGTGCGAAAACCAAGTCATCGAATTGAAATATGTGCCGACGGAAGAGCAACTTGCCGACGTGTTGACAAAGGGCCTTGTCCGCGAGAAACACGAGAAGTTCGTAGACGCGATGGGAGTTCAGCGTGCAGGCTAAGGGGGCGTGTTGGAAGTGCAGCCATAGCACGCAATCAATTGATACCGGAGATGGCGGCCCGAGTCCGATCACTACCGTAACGCAATATTCAGAGCACGCGGGTCGTGCAATTTTCCTTTATCATAAAAGACTCAGTAGCGTAGTTAGAAACCTCAGTCTTTCTATTCCAAAGACTGAGGTCAGTACTCTCTGTGTTACAGCTACATTATTACTTTACTGATTCATTGTGTAGCTACGCATTTATAGGTATTAACAAATCATATAGTCTTTCTATTCCAAAGACTGAGCTACGCATTTATAGCTCGCTACACTGGGATCATAGGATTGAACTAAAATCAGACACACCTACAACTCTAGACTGCAAGATCTATCCACTCAGACCAGGAGAACAGGATGTGCTGAATAAATTTGTGATGACTTTTTCTTTTGTTTTCTCCTTTCCTTTTGCCTTGTAAAGTGACTGACATGATTCACCTTTGACTATATCAGGTGACCTAGACTGATGACTAAGTACTTATCCTTGATTACTTAGTGGATTATAGAAGGCACAACCAACTTATGCACAGTTCTATTCTATTCTGTTCTGTTCTGTTCCAGCTTTGTAACCCATGACTATGATTACCAACAGATACTAGAACACTCTGTTTGACTACCCAAACCTGTATATAAACCTGCTAGATCCTAGAGACAGACCTTAAATCTGTTTTCTTGTATTCAATACAGGTGTTCAGAGACTCACAGATAAGACCCTCTTGAGTTCTCTAAGTCGCATCTTCGACCCCAGTGACTTGTGACAGGGCTGAGTGCCTCTATCCCCGACTTCGTCTCTCACGCGTGCCCCCATTGAACAGCGAGGGCATAGATTGACCTTGACCTTGATCTTGGTCTCGACTTCGACTTGTTCCCTGAACGATGACTTGACTCCGGACACAGCTCGCACCTAGCTGTGACATTAGAACAGACCTCAAAGAACATAGACACAAGATCGCCCACCCGAACGCGCAAGGAGACGACGACGCGTCCCTTGCCCCAACACCAAGATATCACGAATCCAATCACCCTGAGCGAATCCCGACTTGTACGGAGCTTTTGGACGACTCCACTATAACACTCATCGACGCCCAGACAACGCTAACACCGAACCGCTTTCCTTTTTGATTCCTGTACGACCCCGCGATAACGTTTCGAAGCACTTGAAGCGCTCCGCTCGGTGGCTTGAGGCCCGCGAAGAAGGCGCCCCGTTTCGTGGTTACCGGGTCCCGTAACGACAGACCAAGCTTTCCGTTGACTGGTATCGAGATACTTGGTATCAGATCCATCCTAACTATCGCAGTCAGCTCGAAGCAATCGCAGCAGCACCTGAAGAAACAGGGCTTAACTCACCAGACGATCCATTTACCGAAACCATAATCCCCACTACCCTCGCCATGTCAGCAACAATCACAACTCCAGGACGAACCCGCAGCGCGTCAATCGGAGCATCGACCCAGCCCGGTATTCAACCCGCGCTGTTCAGTCAGTTCAGAGGAAGCCCGAGTGAAAGCCCTACCTTCCCTGGAGGCCAACCAGAAGGACCAGGAGGACCACCCTTACCGAACTCAGGACACGCGGCGTCCACATTACAAGGAGGGAGAATGGAGGGCACACCTCCTCCATTCTTCGAAGGTGACCGAGCGACAGCCAAGAGATGGTTCATGCGGCTGGAATTGCATTTATTCCTGAATCGACAAGCGACCATAGTAATCAACGAGCAATCCCGAGTGGCATATGTTCTGACATTAATGAGAGGGCCCAAAGTCGACCGATGGGTCGAAGAGCAAGCAGATTGGCTCTCCGACATTGCGCACGGCCGACTCCGGGTCCCACACATGTGGGAAACCTTCAGGCAAACCTTTCACACTGCATGGGGTGATGTAGCAGCTGGAGGACAATACTTTCACCAAGGATCACCCACCCGACTAGTCCAAACAACAATGCTGACTCAAGATCAGCCACAGCCACAGACCTTCGATGAAGCAGCATCAGCCCGACGACACCACGCCAACTGGGTCTATGTGAAGAGTCTCCTTGGCACTAAGGTACCGGCCAATCTGCCACCTCGGGGAAATAAATTCACATTTTACCGGAAGCGTGACCCAAACGCAATGGATGTCGACGTTGTTAAAAAGGCGGTCACCACCGAGGAAAAGGAACAATATAATAGGGAAGGCCGTTGCTTTGAGTGCGGACGCCGGGGGCATTTAGTCCGAGACTGCCCAAATAGGAACCCCCGACCAAACACAAACGCCCCGACCCGGACCGTCACAATCCCACAGACGACTGCGACGGTACCCAACAGATCTAACGGATCACAGGCGGCACTGATGGCAACGACAGTATCCACCATCAGCATACCAGCACTCGCGGCAGCCCTCAGAACGATGACTGTCGAACAACGTCTCGAATTGCAAGGACAATTCAAAGGAGATGAAGATTTTTATGTTGCTTGAATGGCACAGCCTTCACTCGATTCGAGCGTTAGTTTCATACCATGTATTCAGATCACCTCGAAAATATCTGTCCCTTTACATGGAGTGAACAAGAAGGCCAACATAGAAACACTTATTGACAGTGGTGCTACAGAAATTTCCATCAGTTATCACACAGTCATTAATCACAGACTCCCCACAAAACAACTCACCATTCCCAAACATTTACAAAACGCGGATGGTTCTCCGAACGCCACTCGAACCATCGACCAATGTGTGGATCTACTGGTTACCACGGCTGGAGAAACACAGCGACATCGCTTCTACATAGCGTCAATTGGAACCGATGACATGATCTCGGAATACCCGTGGTTCGCAGCCAATAATCCTCACAGAGATTGGTTACACGGACGCCTCACACAGTCAATCATGTTCCGCCTACCAGACGAGCGGGTAAAATGCCTAAACATTACTCAAGAATTAGCCATTAAGACGAAAGACAACACGGAACGATCCTGGAATCAGGTCGTACCACAAGAATACCATCAACATCAGAAGGTCTTTAGCGATCAGGAGGCACAACGTTTCCTGGCAGAATGGCCCTGGGACCACAAAATTGAACTAAGACCGGACTCGGACGCTCCTCCTTATTCCAGAACTCATAGATCATGTCCGCGGTAGCACCCTATTCACGAAGATGAATGTTCATTGGAGGTATAATAACATCTGTTGAGCCTGGAAACTTAGAATATACATCTAAGATTGCATGAGATTAGCTGCTATAATAGGCAGTTGCTATTGCATTATCGACTGCATCTAGGCCTCCGCATCTAACAAGGTGAGATAGATAGTAGTATTGTAGTATCTAAGTACAAGCCTGCACCATGCCTGTTCCACATTTTCCCTGCAGAGTTTTTACACAGGATGCCCTCTCCACCTCTGGTCTGTTCACACCTCATTAGTTACATTGTACCGATGTAGCTGCACAATTTGGAAAGGTCCTGCAA
>WTXG01000344.1:0-33538 GCA_022496185.1 Multifurca ochricompacta | reverse complement strand
CAGTCATGGCCCCAATCATCTAGGGCTTAATCATGGACTCCACCACCAGCACTAGAGGAAGGGCTCTATACCCTTTGTCTCTAGTGGAACTTGCAGTTGGCTCCTCCATGACATGACTCCCCATCTATTTACACCAGTCCCCCTGATGTGGGCTTAGGACTTGTTGTAGATGGCGCTAGATGTTACAACCTTTACTGTCCAACCCCACTTTCTTTACTCTTCCCAATGATGACCCCTCTTTACCGCCTACTCTACACTTCCTGATCATGTCCCCATCCTCGGACCCATCCCATGCTCTTCTCCCATCCCCATGACTTCCGATTGTACTTGTTGACTTGTTGTTTGCCCATGCTTGACTCTTATCTTGTTATCTCCTTATCTTTATGACGGACACTTACTTAATACCCTATCAGAAGCCAGGCTTTACGCCCTCTGCTTTCATATATTTGGGCCCACATGACTCCATAGTATCTTATCTTTAGACGCTCATTCGATTATGTATATAAGTCTGCTGTAGCTACCTTGTAGACCTCAGACTCGACTTATTGAATACATTGGTGCCTGTCTTCTGGACATCCCCTTGAATCTGTGACTCGTTCGTCTCAGTGCTTTTGGCACTTTCTGCTCAACATTGTCTTAAGGAACAGCCCTTCTGACTTTGACTCATCTCACCTGAACTCCAAGGAGCCTTATTGGTTCCTTACCCAAATCTGTAAACTGAGCTGTCACACAAGTTGTGTGGAATGTCCCGCACTGGACGTAACATCAAGTCAAGTCTCTCATCGTGGCTTCCAGCCGCAGTCAGACACTCTTCAAAGAAGAACTCATCGAACACAGAGACAAGAATAATCTTTCACAGCAAGTACTTGGCTCTGCCACCTGGAAGGATTTTGAGTCCAAGTTTGGATACTACGTCTATCATGATGGGAGATACCAACTGGTAGAATACAATGATGAGAAAAGAGTTTGGTATTGTATCCGATACTCGGATAGCCAACACTCTTGGGTTACTACAGGACCCGCCCCACCTGAATTTGGATTAGGACTGTGGAGAGAAAATCCCCCAGCCATTGTCACGGACTCTGAACCAGAAGAGTACATAGAAGAACCTAGTGAAGAAGCACTGGTATTAGCGTTGACTACCACCCCAGTTGCACCCAGAGTTGCCACATCCAGAGCCCCTGCTTTGACAACTCCCCAGATTTCCATACAGTCCACCAACACCGTCACCCCATTTTATCAAGGAATGTCTACTATCACTGCCCAGCTTCCAGACCCGGCTCCTCCTCCCCCACCACCCCCAGCCATGTTGCCACCAAACATTCCCCCACCATCGGGACGCTGTCAGGTGTACTGCCACAGACATTCGCAGGAGACCGATCACAAAGCAAGAAGTTCATGTTGGAGTTTACAACTTTCAAAAACTTCAACCATGATGTCCCCCAATCATCAACCCCTTCCAGTGCACCAACCTCTTCTTATCATTGATTTGAGGAGAGGCCATGGACGACTGGACAATGGAACAGCTGGAATGGCTGAATGAGGAGATTGAAAGTGGACATCATACCACTAGTGAAGGCCTTTGGGAAACCATTGCCCAGAGGTTCAAAGATGTGTTCACAGATGGGCAGGCCAAGCAGAAGGCTGCTCGAGAGTTAAAAGCTCTGAAAATGGAGAAGGGAGAACTGGATGCCTATGTTGCAAAGTTCAGAAGTCTGGCCAACAGGGCAGATATGATACAGATGAAGAGGCAACACTGGATCTCTTCTCCAGGGGTTACCCAACCCACTGGTAAAGAATATCATCCAGTTCCACCACCCCAATGACTGGGATACATGGGTTGATGCTGCTCGACGACAGCAGCAAGATTATCTCGACTTCCAGACACGCTTTGGGGTTGATACAAGAAAGGGAAAACCTGCGACCAATGGAAGGCCGCCTTCGGGATCAAGCCCACGCACACCAGTCAGAGGGATCTGAATGCCATGGATACCTCTGCCAACAGAACCAGAGTGCGGTTGCACTCACTGAAGATGAAAGGCAGACATTGATGAAGGAAGGAAGGTGCTTTTGCTGCAAAGCACAAGGACACATGTCAAGGGAATGCCCGAAAAAAGGAGCACGGTGGCAGAAGCAACTGTTACACCTATCGTAACAACCCACCAACCGTCGACAAGAAGATGCCACAAAGGAAGAAAAGGCGCAAGAAATATGGGCAAACATGATGAAGGAAGTGAAGAAGTGTGAGCCATTCTGGTAGAAAAGGCATTTGCAAAAAGGATTTTTGATTGGCTCAAACCCATCGGCCTGGGCAGAGCATTACATGTAACCTCTGTGTATACTAGTCGCTTCAAATCCTGAAAATACCAGTACATTTGAGACTACACAGAAGACAGCCGACCATGACATCCTGATTGATTCAGGAGCCACCGATAACTTCATCAGCCCACGAATGGCGAGAATCATGGGACTAGGGATGCTGGCACTCCCCCAGGAAAAGAATATCTGGAATATTGATGGAACTGCCAACTGAGCAGGGAAGATTACACACTACACGACCTTAATGTCCAAGTAGGGGAAAGGACGAAAGTCATACGTTTCTGGTCACCAATTTAGGTGAAGAGGATTTAGTTCTGGGATATCCCTGGCTTGCCGCATTCAAACCCAAGATCAACTGGGGCAATGCAACCATGGACAAGGACTTCTACCCTGTTCTCATCACATCAATGGGGTACGACTATGCAGCTCGACACTCGGCTGCACGAAGGATAGAAAAGAGGATGAGGACCCAGGTATTGCTTCATTACCAAAGCATCAGAACTTGTGCAGAAGGCAGTGGAGGGGCATACAGAAAGGACTTTTGAGGAGGTAGTGCCGAGGAGTACCACCGCACTGGAAGGTATTCTCGGAGGAGGAATCACATGCTTTCCCCCGCACGACCATGGGACCACGCCATTGATTTCACACCCGATACCCCTTCAGCAATGACTGTAAAATCTACCCATTATCACAGGCAGAATAAACAGCACTCACGACATTCCTTGAGGAACATCTTGCGAAAGGGTACATTCGTCTGTCAAAGTCACCATATGCATCGCCATTCTTCTTCATCAAAAAGAAAGATGGCAAACTTCGACCTGTCCAGGATTACCGATGGATAAACCCCATATGGTGAAAAATGCCTACCCATTGCTGCTTATATCAGAGCTCATCGATACCATGCAGGACAAGTCCTTGTTCTCTAAAATGGATGTCCGCTGGGGTTACAACAATATTCGGATCAAAGAAGGAGACCAATGTAAAGCGTGTTTAAGACCAACCAGGGACTCTTTGAGCCAAATGTTATGTTCTTTGGTCTTACCAACTCCCGCCACCTTTCAGTCTATGATGAACCACATTTTCCGCACCTCATTCTTACAGGCGAAGTGGTGGTGTACATGGATGACATACTAGTGGCTACCGCAAAACTTGACCCATCATCGAGAGCGAGTGCACCAGGTGCTAGACATCCTGACGAGCATGACTTGTACCTCAAACCAGCCAAATGCTCATTTGAACAACAAAGTGTCGAGTACCTGGGAGTCATCCTAGAGGGAGGACACGTGCAGATGGACCCAGTAAAGGTACAAGGAATCTGGGAGTGGCCCACCCCATGTGTCAAGGATGTGCGATCCTTCATTGGATTCTGCAACTTTTATTGATGATTTGTCCAGGGATTCTCAGGGATCGCCCAACCACTGAATGGATTGTTGAAAAAGGATGTACCTTGGCATTGGGCAGATGAACAGCAGCGAGCCTTTGAGCAGATCCAAGATATCGTCAGCTCAGAACCAGTCCTCCTACAGCCGGATCTGGAGAAGCCCTTTGAACTCAAAGTCGATGCATCCCACTTTGCCAATGGCGCCATATTGAATCAAGGGATGTAAAGGACTACTTCACCTGGTTGCTTTCTACTCAGAGACATTTTCACCAGCGGAACGAAATTATGATATCTGGGATAGAGAATGCTCACCATTGTAAAAGCACTACAACATTGGCGACCATACCTAGCAGGAATGCCTCACAAGACCATCATCCATACCATCACTCCAATCTACTCTATTGGAAGGAACCCCACAAGATTAGCCAACGGGTCGCTTGCGAAGTCTTGGAGCTGGAAGAATACAACTTCATACTGAAGCACATTGCAGGAAGTGCAATGCATGTGCAGATGCCCTGTCACGATGACCAATTTAAGCAGTGGAGAAGAAGACAATAGTAATATCATGGTACTCCCAGAAGAGGTTTTTGCAAAGCAAGCAGTTGTCAGTCTTCACGACATGGACCTGTGGGCTCAGGTATCACAGAATATGAATCAGCAGTTATGCCAATCCTGGGTAGAGGCCCATAACCTAAACAAGTTGACGGCTTATGGTGGAAGGACGGGGACTGTCTCGTTGTCACTGGTGGCACAACATTAAGAGGGGGTGATCCATTTTCACCACGATCTCCCTTCTGCTGGACACCCTGGCATTGCTAATACATACGCCCTGGCCAAATGAGACTACTGGTGGCCGAATATGAAGAAGGATGTGGAGGATTATGTGAAAGGATGCACGGAGTGCCAAGCCAATAAAGTAAACATGCACCTGCACCCACCAGCACCATTCCCAATCACCCCACAGCCTCACAACCATTCCAAACCATTGCCATGGACTTCATTGTTAAACTCCCATTTCCAGAGGCTTTGACTCCATCTTGACCATCACTGACCATGACTGTTCGAAAGCAGCATTATTCATACCATGCAATGAATCCGTCACAGCAGAAGGAGTGGCCAAACTCTACCTAGATCATGTCTACAGACATTACAGCCTCCCGAGAAGATCATTTCAGACCGCGACCCACATTTCACCTCTGCATTTGCCAAGGCACTCTGCAAGGTCTTGGACATAACTCAGAACATCTTGACGGCCTATCACCCACAGACAGATGGACAATCAGAGAGGACAAACCAATGGCTGAGCAATATCTTTGATTCTGGTGCAATGGACAACAAGATGATTGGGCTGACTGGCTTGTGATGGCTGAGTTTGCACATAACTCCTGGCCCAATGGCACCACCAAGGTCTCCCCATTTTCACTTATCATGGGATGGATGCCCCAAACCACCTGGACCAAGAAACCTGTAAATGTCCCATCAGCTGCACAGTGTATCGGCCAATGGGAAGAGATCCGGAAATCGGCCAATGAGAACCTGTTAAAGGTGCAAAAAACCCTTTCAGAAAAACCTTCGAAGTTCACACCTTATCAGACCAATGACCTTGTCTGGTTGGAAGGGAAGAACATCCATATGTCACATCCAACCACCAAGCTAGTGCCCCGACGTCATGGACCATTTGAGATAATGAGGAAGCTGTCAGATGTGTCATACGAACTCAAACTCCTGCCCACATGGAGGATCCATCCGGTCTTCCATGCCAGACTTCTGATGCCTTACAAAGAAACAACTCTCCATGGGGAAAACTTCCCAAGACCCCCCCTGACCTTATCAATGGAGAAGTGGAATGGGAAGTGGAACAGATTCTAGACTCGCTACATAAAGGCCGAGGGTGCAAACTACATTACCTCATTAAGTGGAAAGGATTCCCAGATTCTGACAACTCGTGGGAGCCAGCTGGGAATATCTTTGCTCTGGTCCTTATCTCAGAGTTCCACACCTGACATCCAGAAGCACCCAAGGACAATTAAAAGAGTCGCCTCAGACCCCAATCGAATCCCCCAGTACATGCTCTCACAGCAACGTCCTACCACCGAACAATCTATTATGTCTTTCATTGCTGCCAACACCACTGTCGATGCCTTCACTGCCACCACAGTAGTTGTTGAGAACTTCCCTTCAGCTCACCCTTCTACACGTCCCTCTTCGCCTATCGACTATGAGGCTGCCAAGGCTCAGGTCAAGAACCAGTCCCCCAACCCCAATGATGACTTTGAACACTGTGAAGAGCCACACCCAAATGACCTGATAGGCATGGAGTCAGATGATGAAGTGCCAGAATTCCCCTTCTTTGTCAACAACCCAAACTCCTCTACATATTACCCACTCAAGATCACTATGGGTGATGGGACTACCACCATCACCAGGTATATCTTCTACACTAATGGGGGAATGGACGTAGCAGGATGTATGAAGAAGGACAGTCCCATTTATGGGGCCCCAGTCTATCTGGAAGAAAGGTACACCAGTCGTCTGCATCACACAATGACCAACGAACAGCTGGGGCACCTGGCTGCTGAAGATTTGCGGGCCTTTGCCATCAATGAAGTGCTGAGTGACATGCGACTTCTGCATCTCAAAGCTGAGGTGATGAGATTGCGGAAGAACCTGACCTTGCGCAATACACTCAACAAGCAGTATAAAGAACATGCAAAGATGATGGCCCGGTTGACCAATGGGATGTTCCAAGTTGAGCAGGAGTTGGTGGAGATTCGAAAAAGATTGGAGAAAGGGGATGCATACCAGACCATTGCTGAGAGGTATGCCAACACCTATGCCCAACCCCTACCCCCACGATCATTGGGGGCTGCTCCTGTGCTGCTGCCCAACCGGTTCGAGATGCTGTGGATGCATGAAAACCCTCGTGGAGAGACATGCTGGCATTGTGACAGTAAGTACCATATCAGTTGGAACTGTCCTCTCAACCGCAAGTGGTGCCAGCACTGTCGAAGCAATCAGCACTGGAGCAGGTTCTGTATCTTCCACCACGTAGGAGTCACCCCAACAATCGCCAATCCATCTGGCTGGTGTGGCAAATGCTTGCGCCACAACTCGGGACATCGTGAGCTGGACTGCCCCATCCATGACCTGTGTTGCCTGTGTGGTCAACGCGGGCCCTATGGGTTCCTCCACACCCACAGATGCCCCCAGGATTCAGACAAAGAGAACTACACCATGGACGAGCGTAATGTAGCTGACGATTATCTGGAGCTGATACAGGATGATGATGGTATGAGTTGTTTCTAGCCGGGTCTGCTAGAACCAGAAGAGGGGGTGATGTTACAACCTTACCATCCAACCCCACTTTCTTTACTCTTCCCAATGACAACCCCTCTTTACTGCCTACTCTACACTTCCTGATCACGTCCCCATCCTGGGACCCATCCCATGCTCTTCTCCCATCCCTGTGACTTCCAATTGTACTTGTTGACTCGTTGTTTGCCCATGCTTGACTCTTATCTTGTTATCTCCTTATCTTTATGACCGGACACTTACTTAATACCCTATCAGAAGCCAGGCTTTACGCCCTCTGCTTTCATATATTTGGGCCCACATGACTCCATAGTATCTTATCTTTAGATGCTCATTCGATTACGTATATAAGTCCGCTGTAGCTACCTTGTAGACCTCAGACTCGACTTATTGAATACATTGGTGCCTGTCTTCTGGACATCCCCTTGAATCTGTGACTCGTTCGTCTCAGTGCTTTTGGCACTTTCTGCTCAACATTGTCTTAAGGAACAGCCCTTCTGACTTTGACTCATCTCACCTGAACTCCAAGGAGCCTTATTGGTTCCTTACCCAAATCTGTAAAACCGAGCTGTCACACAAGTCGTGTGGAACGTCCTGCACCAGATGTAACACTAGACAGCTTACTATACTACTTAGAAGTCACACATCAGAGGCAGGACTTTTTAAGTTCTGAAGCATAGTGCCACAGAGTGGATGGGCCCTCTTAAATGAGACCTGGACAACTGGTTCTAACTGCTCCTTGGAACCAGGATCAAACTTTTTTAAATCATCTCAATGTCTTCCATTGTCTTCCCTCCCACCTTCAAGTTTGATAAGCTTGATGGCTCCAACTGGCAGCAGTGGTCGGTGTCATTCACTGCCCTGCTCAGGATAAATGGATGAAGAGGCACATCACTCATGATGCCCCTGAGTTCCTGAATCCACCAAAGCCAGAAGATGGAGAGAAGGATGATGAGTATGCCAAACGCTTTGCACAATGGTTGGAGCCTATGTACCTAGAGTGGAACAGAGTGGAGGAAGTCCTCATGGGAGTTCCGGTAATGGTAACATTGCCAGAAACATACTCCCAAATTGCCTCTGACAGAACTTACCCTTCTGTCAATGCCAAGTATGAGTGATTGGAATTGCTCTATGGCTCAGTAGGTAGCATGGCCACCTACAACTTGTGGTGTTCTGTGTCTTCCTTCTGCTTGGAGGAAGGCAAACAATTCAGACCCCAGTTGCAGTGTGTGTTGGATGTGAGGAGTACTCTCAAGGAAAATGGGATGGAGATCTCTGATCTCCAGATGAGCTTTATATTGCTCCAATCCCTACCTCCATCCTACTCAGCCATTGCTGGCTCAATCCTGGTGTCAGGTCCTCCTGACCGCCTTTCCCCTCAGGACCTTGTGCAAAGGTTCCTAAATGAGGAAAGCCAACTAGCCGGCCCCACAGGAAGTGGTGTTGGGGCTGCCCTTAACAAGGCAGCCCATGTCAACAAAAACAATAAAAACAAAAACAATCAAATTTCATGCCACAACCTGCAGGTGCATCATCGTCCAATGATGTCACCTGCTTCTATTGCCAGAAGCTGGGCCACAAGGCTAATGAATGTCAGCAAAGGAAACAGGACAGAGCCAATGCTGATGCAGGCAAAAAGGGCAACAAGAGGAAGGGGCAAGGCCCCAGTGTACAAACAAACTCCACACAAGTAGCTACCGTAGTTAATGGTAGTGGCAGAATACAGGAGGTGCATGAGACACCTCGCATTTCACTTTATTCCTTGATGGAACATATGCAAGAAGTTGATGATGGCAGCAATCCTTGGATGATGGACAGCAGAGCCACCACTCACTTTACACCATATTTAGAAGACTTTTCTGAATATCTCCCCCATACAGGACATCAGGTGACAATTGGTGATGGCTCAATAGTCCAAGTTGAAGGAACAGGCAAAGTCATTCTCAAAACTCATAACAATTATGAGTTAGAGTTAAATAATGTCTACTATATGCCTGGCAGTGAAAGAATACTGTCAACAAGCTGCATCACTGACAAAGGCAGTTCAGTGGAGTTTACTCCTTCTGAGGTCAGGATAAAGTACAATAATGCAATTATAGTGGAAGGTGTCAAGGCTATGGGACTATATTGGGTCCTTGGGAAAACTATGCAGAATCTAAATACTGCTTCCCACAAATCTGCATCAAGTAGCCTTGAAACCTGGCATTTGCACATGGGTCATATGTCAAAAGAGGCCCTCAAAAGACATGCTCCTAAGGCTGTAAAAGGCCTTAGCATAGATAATAGCCAAGTGGAAGACAAGCCGTGTTATGGCTGTGAAATGGGAAAATCACACCATCTTCCATTCCCTCCCTCTCAAAAGAGAGCTTCAGCACCCTTAGAAGTCATCCATAGTGACCTAGTTGGTCCTCTACAATGTACTTCAATTCAAGGGAACCTATACTTCACCACCTTTATAGACGACTTTAGCAGGACAGCTCTAGTTGTTGCTATGAAGGCTAAAAGTGACTTTACATCGGTTTTCTGTAACATTAAGGCATTCCTGGAAAATAAAACAGACAGGAAAATAAAGACCTTACACACAGACCGAGGTGGCAAATTTGTTAATAGGGAGCTGAAGTCAATACTTGAGCAGGCTGGCATAGAGCATAAGTTGACAATGCCATATTCCCCACAACAGAATGGAAGGGCTGAAAGGTTCAACAGAACCATCATGGAAAAGGCAACCAGTATGCTGCATCATGCTGGTCTTTCCCTTGGTTTCTGGGAATGTGCAGTGCAAACAGCCTGTCACATATACAATAGAATGCCTATCCACTCTAATAAGTGGAGGACACCACTTGAGCTTCTGGATGGGGACATTCCAGATGTCTCATACTTTAAAATATTTGGCTGCTTAGCCTATTACACTGTCCCAGAGGATAAAAGATGTAAACTGGATCATAAAGCCAGAGAGACAGTCTTTGTTGGGTATGCACCCCACTCAAAAGGATATCTTCTATGGGACATGCATACTTGATCCTTCGTATTGTCAAGAGATGTGACATTTGATGAAGGATCCTTCCCATCCAACCTTGCCAAGGACAGCAAGGGAAAGCAAAAGGAAAAAGTTACACCTTTTGTCTTAGAAGTTGAGAGGCCCGTCCAGCCTCAACCAGCAATAGCCACAGTTCCTCAGGCCCCTGAAGATAAGGAAGCCAAGGTTGAGGAACAGGAGGTAGTGGAACCTCCTCAAGTAAATCCTGAGCCTACCACACCCGATAATGAACTTGACACACACGATGTCACTATCTATCAGACTCCTCCATCCCAAATTCTGGAACCATCAGAGCTCCCCCAAAGAACCCATGCCAAAAGACAATCTAAAAAGAATGTTGGCAGACTTCCCCAACCAGTTTTTACTAGGGAAAGTCCACAATCTCAACAATGTGACAAGGCTGTGCAGGAAGATTTAGATCTTGATACTGCCCATCCCAAACGTTCACATCACATGAATCCTCAATTTTATAATGAGGATAATGCTGAGTTTGTGCAAGGTTCTTCCAGACTTGGGCATATGGAATTGCTGAATGCTGCAGGAGTCTCTTATAGAGATCCCCTGACTTTTCAGGAGGCAATGCAGTCTGACAATGCCAATGAATGGCTTGAGGCATGTAAATATGAAATTGATGCCTTAGATAAACTAAATGTGTGGCGCCTTGAGGATCTTCCAAAAGGAAGAAAGGCAGTCAAGTCAAAATGGGTCTTTAAGCTGAAGCCAGATGGACAGTTTCATGCTAGGCTCGTGGCAAAGGGATTCACTCAAGTAGAAGGAGTGGACTTTGACAAAACTTTCTCTCCAGTTGCCAGATTTGAATCTTTAAGATTATTACTAGTGCTAGCTATGCTAGAGGATTGGGAAATCCACCAGATGGATGTCAAATCAGCATTCCTACATGGCAATCTGGATGAAGAGATTTATATGGAGCAACCAGTTGGTTTCGTCATTGCTGGACAAGAGTCCAAAGTTTGCAGGCTACAAAAAGCTCTATATGGCCTCAAACAAGCTTCTTGAGCATGGAATCTACAATTCCATGCAGTTCTCAATGAACTGGGCTTTACTTGGACGTACTCTGATGCAGGAGTATATGTGTTTCATCATAAAGAGGGGGATGATTCACTCTACATCATTCTCTATGTAGATGACATAACTATACTTGGATCTTCAAATGATAAGATAACATGGCTGAAGTCAGCTCTATCTAATTGATATGAGATGACTGACTTGGGAGAAATCCAGTCATACCTTGGAGATAACATCACCAGGGATTGTCCTAATAAGATGCTGGAGATTGACCAAGCAGCCTATGTTTTATCTATTATTGAGAAGTTTGGGATGAGGGATTCCAACTGAGTATTAAAGAAGTACCAACAGCTGATGGGGTCTCTGCTATGGGTGCAGATTGGAAGTAGACCTGACATCAGTTTTGCTGTGGCGTGCCTTAGCCAATATGCTTCCAATCCCTCTCAAGATCATATGCGACTTGCAAAATATGTCTTAAAGTATCTTAATAGTACAAAAGATTGCAAGTTGCGGTATTCTGGAGGGAATGGGGAGAGTGGCCTTCATGGCTTTGCAGATTCCTTGTGGGGAGATCAAGAGGACTGCCACTCCACCTCAGGCTACATGTTTTTCTTAGCTAATGGTGCCATATCATGGTGTTCCAGAAAGCAGAAGACAGTAGCACTGTTACGAACAGGGCCCAGCAGCCCCATTTTCTTTACTCTTCCCAACAGGGACCCCACTCATCCACCGACACTTCATTTTCTCATTACGTCTCCCTCCTGGGACCCCTCACATGCATTGCTTCCATCCCCGTGACTGTTGTTTGGACTTGTGTACCTACTGTTTGCCTATGATTACATTTTCTTATCTCCTTATCTCTATGATCAGACACTTACTTAATTCCCTATCAGAAGCCAGGCTTTACGCCCTCCGCTTTCATATCTTTGGGCCCACATGACTCCATTATCCTTATCTTTAGACGCCCGCCTGATTACGTATATAAGTCCATCCTAGCTACACTGTAGACTTCAGACTCAACTTATTGAATACATCAGTGTTTGTCTTTTGGACTTCCCTTTGAATCCTCTGACTCGTCTGTCTCAGTGCTTTCGGCACTTTCCACTTAACATTGTCTTAGGGAGCAGCCCCTTTGACTTTGACTCATCCTCCTTGAAGCTCCAAGAGGTCTTATTGACTTCTTATCTGAAACCCTTGACCAATGCTGTCGCACAAGTCATGCGGAACATCCCACACTGGACATAACATCAAGTCGAGTCTCTCACAGTGGCTTCCAGCCACAGTCAGACCCTCTTCCGAGAAGAACTCATTGAGTGCAGAGATGAGAATAATCTTTCACAGCAAGTACTTGGCTCTGCTGCCTGGAAAGACTTTGAAACTGAGTTTGGATACTGCATCTATCATGATGGAAGATACCAACCGGTAGAATATGACAACAAGAAAAGAGTTTGGTATTGCATCCGATATTTGGATAGCTGACACTCTTGGGTCACTACAGGACCTGCCCCACCCGAATTTGGACTAGGCCTGTGGAGAGAGAATCCTCCGGCCATTGTCACGGACTCCGAACCAGAGGAGTACATAGAAGAACCCAGTGAAGAAGAAGCACCAGCATTAGCAGCGTCTACGTCTCTGGTTGCACCAGAAGTTGTCATGATCAGAGCCCCTGCTTTGACAACTCCACAGATATCGATACAATCTACATGAACTATCACCCCATCCCACCAACCCATGTCTACCATTGCGCCCAACTTCCAGATCCTGCCCCACCGGCCCCTGTGGTGGCACCACCGAACATTCCTCCCCTGTCAGGATGACTGTCAGGAGTGCTACCCCAGACGTTTACAGGGGACCACTTGCAGAGCAAAAAGTTCATGTTGGAATTCATGACCTTTAAAAACTTCAATCATGATGTCCCACAGATTGTCAACCTGTTCCAGCGTGCCAATCTGTTCCTCTCCTTAATCCAAGGAGATGTGGTGGATGATTGGACCATGGAACAGTTGGAGTGGTTGAACGAGCAGGTTGAAAGTGGGCATCATACCACAAGTGAAGGCCTTTGGGAGACCATCGCCGAGAGGTTCAAAGATGCTTTCACAGATGGGCAGGCCAAGCAGAAGGCAGCCCGGGAATTGAAATCCCTCAGAATGGAAAAAGGCAAACTAGATGCATATGTCGCCAAGTTCAGAAGTCTGGCCAATAGAGCTGGCTACGACACAGATGAGGAGGCAACATTAGACCTCTTCTTGCAAGGACTACCCAACCCACTAGTCAAAAACATTATACAGTTCCATCATCCTCACAGTTGGGACACTTGGGTTGATGCTGCCTGATGGCAGCAACAAGACTACCTGGACTTCCAGACATGATTTGGAGTTGACACCAAGAAGGGAAAAACCTGAGATCAGTGGAAGGCCGCCTTCGGAGTAAAACCTGCCCAGCATACCCAGCAGGATCCAAACACCATGGACACCTCTGTGGATCGAGCCCGAGCTCAGGCAGCACTTATGGAGGATGAGCAGCAGACACTAATGAAGGAAGGATGATGCTTTCGCTGCAGAGCATTAGGACATATGTCTCAGGATTGTCCCAAGAAGGGAGCACGCGCTGCCATGGCAACTGCCACACCAGAAAGCCCTGCTCAGAATAACCCACCTACCGTGGACAAGAGGTCAAAGGAAGAGAAAGCCCAGGATATATGGGCTAACATGATGAAAGAAAGTGAGGAAGTATGTGCCATTTTGGTAGAAAAGGCATTTGTGAAAAAGGATTTTTGTTAGGCTCAAACCCATTGGCCTGGGCACAAGCACTCCATGTTACCTCTGTGTATGTTAGTCAATTCAAGTCATTAAAATACCAGTCCATTTTGAAACTACACAGAGGACGGCCAACTGAGACATTCTAGTGGACTCTGGAGCCACAGATAACTTCATTCACCAACAACTCATCAAAACAATGGGTCTGGGAAGGCTGGCACTTCCCCAGGAGAAAAACATTTGGAACATTGATGGAATGGCCAACTGTGCCGGAAAAATCACCCACTACATGGACCTAAACGTCCAGGTTGGAGAGACAACGAAGGTCATTCGCTTCTTGATTACAGATCTAGGGGACAAAGATCTTATTTTGGGACATCCATGGCTTGTGGCTTTCGAACCAAAGATTAACTGGGCTGATGCGACCATGGATAAGGACTCGTACCCAACCATTATCACGTCACTGGGCTATGATTATGCGATCAGGCATCCAGTAATAAGGACTACACGAACAGAAGAGGGGGATGACCCTGGTCAATGTTATGTCACCAAAGCATCAGAACTGGCCCAGAAGGCAGTGCAAGGACAAGCTGAGAAGACTTACCATGATGTAGTACCAAGTGTCTATCAGTGGCACTGGAGGGTATTCTCTGAGGAGGAATCACATCGCTTTCCCCCAGAGCGACCATGGGACCATGCCATTGACCTCCTCCCAGACATGCCAGCTGCTATAGACTGCAAAGTCTATCCGTTATCCCAAACCGAGCAGGTGGCACTTACTGAATTCCTTGAAGAACATCTAGCCAAGGGTACATTCGTCCATCCAAGTCGCAGTATGCCTCACCCTTCTTCTTCATCAAGAAGAAGGATGGCAAGCTGTGACCAGTCCAGGACTACCAGAAGATTAATATGTATACTGTAAAGAACGCCTATCCCCTGCCCCTCATTTCTGAACTTATTGACACCATGCAGGATAAGTCCCTCTTTTCAAAAATGGATGTACACTGGGGTTACAACAATGTTAGAATCAAGGAAGGCAACCAGTGCAAAGCAGCATTCAAAACGAACCAAGGACTGTTCGAACCGAATGTCATGTTCTTCAGGCTTACAAATTCACCAGCAACATTCCAATCCATGATGAATCACATCTTCTGAGACCTCATCCTTACCGGTGAAGTAGTAGTCTACATGGATGACATCCTGGTTGCCACCACCAATGATTTAAATCACCACCAAGAACGAGTACATCAGGTGCTAGATATACTGCATGAACATGATCTGTACCTCAAACCTGCAAAGTGTTCCTTTGAACAGCAAAGCGTCGAGTACTTGGGAGTGATCCTGGAGGGAGGACGAGTGTGTATGGACCCCATTAAGGTACAAGGAATCCGGGAATGGCCGACGCCAACTTGTGTCAAGGATGTCCGATCCTTTATTGGATTCTGTAACTTCTATCGGTGTTTCGTTAAGGGATTCTCGGGCATAGCATGACCCTTAAACGACCTCCTGAAAAAGGATGTGCCATGGCATTGGAGTGCTGAACAACAATGAGCATTTGAGCGGATTAGAGACCTGGTTGGCTCAGAACCAGTACTTATCCAACCTGACCTGAGTCGCCCCTTCAAGTTAGAAGTGGATGCCTCCCACTTCGTGAATGGTGTTACGACCCTACTCTTTTTCCTGACCCTGCACACCATGCCTTATTCTTTGCACCATCCTTGACCTTCCCCTTCTCTGGACCACTCCCTGATGCCCTTGGTATGCTGCCTTGGGACCTTCTTGATGCCTGTGGCCTGTGTGCCCAGGACCTTACCCTGATGCCTGTGACCTGTTGCTCACAGGACCAACCTCCCTTGCCACCATTTACACCTAACCTGATGGTAGTTCTGCTGCTACACTGTTGGATGTACACCACCCTTCCTTGCTGCTTTGGCTTATGCCTTGGCCACTGCTCCTGACCCTGTCCCTGTGCTTGACACCCATAGGAACCCCTGACATTGTCCCTGCCAATCTGACCAGTCCAGACAACTAGACAACTTTGGCTTGTACTTGACCCTCTGCCAGTCATGTGACTCCTGGCCATGTGACCCTTGGCCATGTGATCCTTGACCATGTGATCCCTGACCATGTGACTTTGGACCATGTGATCCCTGACCCTGATCACAGCATCTTCACCTGATCATTTACCCCTTTCTGATCACATGGCCCATCTGGCTTATCATTTGCTTCTCTGATTCCTGTGGGAGTATTCCCACATCCACCCTGACTCCTGTGGGACCTGTTATCTCCCCATTTACCCCTGACCCTGGTGGGAATCCTCCCACACTGATATGACTCCTGTGGGGCTGTCCCACATGATTATGCTTCTGATAAGGCTTATCCTTATCATGGACTATATTTGACATCTTATCTGCTATTGGATGATAAGGACTCTGACCCTGTTCCTGATTAGCTACAAACCAGATCCCCATACAGTATATAAGACCCTGTAGACAGTTTGTACAACCCTAGATTTGACCTCTTGTGCCTTCAGCCTAGAGATCTTAGACCCCAATACATCAGAAGCCTTTTCCCCCTCTTTTGCGTCCTTGAGATCCCTGCAGGGACCCCCATTGCCTCTGGCAATGGGTGTGTACCCTTCCCTTTGAACCCCTTTGCCATCTCCTAGGGCTCCAGTGTGCTCAGTGCATTTCCGGCACAGCAACTGGGCCCTGTCTCCACTTAACAGCCTTAGGGGATTAGCTCCCTTTGGCTGGCTCATCCCGTCTCCCTCTGTGCTTGATTATAGCACCAAACCTTAACCGATCCCGAAGCTAAACAGTGCCCAGAGTCTAGCCTTATCGTGCTAGGCTCGTGGCTGAGGTAATGGACCTGTGCCGACCCGTGCACACCGCACAGAACACTCTGCTGAGCGTAACAAATGGGGCAGTATTGTATCAATGGGACAGTTTGCAAGCACTTCACCTGGTGGCATACTACTCAGAAACCTTTTCATCTGCCAAGCGAAATTACGACATTTGGGACCAGGAACTCTTAGCCATAGTCAAAGCACTATGGCATTGGTGGCCATATCTTGCAGGGAATCCTTACAAAACAGTCATCTACATGGACCATTCTAACCTGTTGTACTGGAAAGAGCCCCACAAGATCAGCTGACGCGTAGCACAAGAGGTCCTAGAGCTTGAGGAGTACAACTTCACCCTGAAGCACATTGCAGGAAGTCAGAATGTGCGAGCGGATGCACTATCACAAAGGCCAGACATGCACACAGGGGAAGACGACAATGATGTTACGTCTGGTGCAGGACGTTCCACACGACTTGTGTGACAGCAGTCTGTTTGGGATTGGATAAGAGATCAACAAGATCTCTTGGAGTGAAATGGAACAAGTCAAAGTCAAAGGGGCTGTTCCCTGAGACGATGTTAAGCGGAGAAGGTGTCAGAAACACCGAGACAAACAAGTTAATGATTCAAAGGCAATGTCCAGAAGACAAGCACCAATGTATTCAATAAGTCAAGTCTGAGGTCTACAGGGTAGCTACAGTGGACTTATATATGTAATTCAGTGGGCGTCTACGAGATAAGAATACGGAGTCAGATGGGCCCAAATATACAAAAGCGGAGGGCGTAAAGCCTAGCTTCTGATAGGGAACTAAGTAAGTGTCCAGTCATATGATAAGGAGATAAGAAAGGAGTAAACATAGACAAGCAATGAGTAAACAAGAACAAAGACAGTCACGGGGATGGACGTAGAGCATGTGATGGGTCCCAGGAAGGGGACATGATCATGAAATGTAAAGTAGGCGGTAACAGGGGGTCCTCATTGGGCAGAGTGAAGAAAATAGGGTCGCTTGGCAGAGGTTGTAACATCACCCCCTCTTCTGGTTCTAGCAGACCCAGCTAGAAGCGACTCATACCATCATCATCCTGTACCAGGTCTAGATAGTCGTTGGCTACATTACGGTCATCCATGGTGTAATTCTCTTTGTCCTTGTCCTGGGGACATCTGTGGGCGCGGAGAAACCTGTAGGGGCTGCGCTGACCACACAAGTGACAGAGGTCATGGATAGGGCAATCCAGTTCTCAATGCCCTGCGTTATGATGGAGACACTTGCCACACCAGCCCGATGGATTGATAATTGTTGGGGGAACGCCTACACAGCGGAAAATGCAGAACCAGCTCCAGTGCAGGTTGCTGCGGCAGTGGCGGCACCACTTGCGATTGAGGGGACAGTTCCAACTAATGTGGTACTTACTGTCACATCGCCAGCATGTCTCTCCACAGGGGTTTTCATGCATCCGCAGCATTTCAAACCAATTTGGTAGCAACCTTGGCACGGCCCCCAACAATTGTGGGGGGAGAGGTCATGTGTACGTATCTGCGTACCTTTCGGCAATGGTCTGGTAGGCATCTCCCGTCTCCAATCTTTTCCGAATCTCCACCAACTCCTGTTCAACTTGGAACATCCCACTAGTCAGTCTCATCATCATCTTTGCATGTTCCTTGTATTGTTTGTTCAGTGTTGTACACAGTGTCAGGTTCTTCCACAGCCTCATCACTTCGGCTTTGAGGCGCGGAAGGTGCATGTCATTCAACACCTCGTCTATTGCGAAAGCTCGGGAGTCTTCTGCAGCCAGGTGCGCCAGCTGTTCGTCACTCATCATGTGGTGTAATTGCCCCATGCATCGTTCTTCTAAATAAACCGGAGCCCCATAAACAGGGCCGTTCTTCTTCATACATCCTGTGACATCCATTCCTCCATTGGTATAGAAGATGTACTTAGCTATGGCCATGGTTCCATCTGCCATGGTGATCTCGAGTGGGAAATACATTGACGAGTTCAGATTGTTGGCAAAGAATGGGAATTCGGGAACTTCATCATCCAACTCCATGCCCAACAGGTCGTTTGGGTGTGGTTCTTTGCAATGCTCGAAATCATCGTTGGGGTTGGGAGACTGATTCTTTACTTGTGCTTCTGCAGCCTCGTAATCGATGGGGGATGAGGGACGTGTGGAGGGATGAGCAGATGGGAAGTTCTCGACAACTATGACAGAGGAGGTGAAAGCATCAATGGCAGCATTGGCAGCAACAAAAGACATGATGGATTGAATGGTGTTAGAATGTTGCTGGGAGAGCATGTACTGGGGATTCGATGGGGTCTGGGGGCACTTCTTTTAAGCATTCTTAGGCGCTTCTGGGTGTCAGACATGGAACTCCGAGATAAGGGCTGGGGCAAAGATATCCCTGGCTGGTTCCCACGAGTTGTCAGAGTCTGGGAACCCCTTCCACTTGATTAGGTAGTACAGCTTGCGCCCTTGGCCTTTTCGCCTGGAGTCTAGAACGCGCTCCACTTCCCACTCTTCTTCTTTGTTGATAAGGTCAGGTGGGGGTCTCGAGAAGTTCTCCCCATGCATGGAGGTTTCCTTGTATGGGGTCAGGAGTTTGGCATGGAAGACAGGATGGATCTTCCATTTCGGCGGCAACTGCAGTTTGTAGGACACGTCTGACAGCTTCCTTGTGATCTGGAAGGGTCCATGACATTGGGGCGCTAGTTTGGCTGAGGGATGTGACATGTGAATGTTCCTGCCCTCAAGCCACACCCAGTCATTGGTCTGATAAGGTGTGAATGTGCTTGGCTGTGCTGCCAGAAGCTGCTGTGCCTTTGCCAGGTTTTCATTGGCCAATTGCCATAGTTCTTCCCATTGGCCTATCCGTTGGGTCACCAACAGGACATTGGTGGGCTTATCCATCCACATGGTGCGTGGAGTCCAGCCCATGATAAGGGAGAAGGGGTGGCCTTTGTCGTTCCGTTGGGCCATGAGTTATGAGCAAACTCTGCAGTTGACAGCCATTCTGCCCAGTTGTCTTGCCTGCTGTTGCACCAAAACCAAAGGTATTATTCTAACCATTGGTTTGTCCACTCAGACTGTCTGTCTGTTTGTGGGTGGTATGCTGTAGAGATGTTTTGTGCAATGTCTAATGTCTTGCATAGGGCTCTTGCAAACGTCGATGTAAAACGGGTATCTTGGTCAGAGATAATCTTCTTAGGGAGTCCATAGTGGCGGTATACGTGGTTCAGGTATAGTTTTGCCACTCCTTCGGCTGTGATAGTTTCATTACAGGGAATGAAGAGGGCTGCTTTGGAGCAATCATGGTCTGTGATTGTAAGGATAGTGTTGAAGCCTTGTGACTTGGGCAGCTTGACAATGAAGTCCATGGCGATGGTCTGGAAGGGGTCGATGCAGTGGGAGTGATGGGATATATTGGTGGGACTTTCAGGTGTGTGTTCACTTTGTTTGCTTGACATGCTGCACATCCTTGTATGTAGCTTTCAACGTCCTTTTTCATGTTGGGCCACCAATAGTCTCTTTTGGCAAGGGTGTAGGTGTTGGTGATGCCCGGATGGCCAGCAGAAGGGAGGTCGTAGTGAAAATGGATCACCCCCCTCTTAATGTTGTCACCACTGGTGACAACAAGTTGATCTCCGTCTTTCCACCATAAGCCATTGACTTCTTTCAAGTTGTGTGCGTCGGCCCATGAATGGCATAGTTCTTGGTTCATATTTTGGGAAACCTGTGCCCAAAGGTCCATGTTGTGGAGACTGACCATGGCGGTCCTTGCAAAAACTTCCTCTGGGAGGACAGTGATGTCATTGTTGTCATCCTCACCTGTATGCATATCCAGTCTGCGTGACAGTGCATCCACTCTAGTGTTCTGGCTTCCAGCAATGTGTTTCAAAGTGAAGTTGTATTCTTCTAACTCCAAGACCTCTCGTGCCACATGTCGACTGATTTTGTGGGGTTCTTTCCAATACAATAGGTTGGAATGGTCAGTGTGGATGATGGTCTTGTGAGGGGTTCCCGCCAGGTAGGGTCGCCAGTGTCATAATGCCTTGACTATGGCTAAGAGCTCCCTATCCCAGATGTCATAGTTCCTTTCGGCTGGGGAGAAGGTTTTGGAGTAGTATGCCACTGGGTGAAGTATTTGTGTGGCATCTCACTGGTACAACACTGCCCCATTCGCAAAGTGAGAGGCATCCACTTCTAATTCGAAGGGGTGACTCAGATCTGGTTGGATGAGTACTGGTTCTGAGCCAACGAGGCCCCAAATCTGCTCGAATGCTTGCTGTTGCACTGCACCCCAATGCCATGGTACATCCTTTTTCAGTAGGTCATTTAATGGTCGCGTGATGCCTGAAAATCCTTTGACAAATTGTCAGTAGAAGTTGCAGAATCCGATGAAGGATCGGACTTCCTTGACACAGGTTGGTGCAGGCCATTCCCAAATTCCTTGTACTTTAACGGGATCCATGCACACTCATCCTCCTTCTAAGATAACTCCTAGATACTCAATGCTTCATTGTTCGAAGGAACATTTGGCTGGTTTGAGATATAAGTCGTGTTCATGCAATATGTCCAGTACCTGATGTACGCGATCTTGATGGTGGTCTAGGTTATCTGGGGTGGCTACTAAGATGTCGTCCATGTAGACCACCACTTCTCCCATAAGAATAAGATCATGGAAGATGTGGTTCATCATGGACTGAAACGTTGCTGGCAAGTTCGTGAGACCAAAGAACATGACATTTGGTTCAAACAACCCTTGATTTGTTTTGAACACCGCCTTGCACTGATCGCCCTCCTTGATTCTAACATTGTTGTAACCCCATCGCACATCCATCTTGGAGAAGAGGGACTTGTCCCTCATAGTGTCAATGAGCTCAGAGATAAGCAGCAGGGGGTAGGCATTTTTCACGGTGTGAGCATTGATTCGCCAGTAATCCTGGACCGGTCGTAGCTTACTGTCCTTCTTTTTGATGAAGAAGAAGGGTGAAGCATACTGTGACTTGGATGGGCGAATGTATCCCTTTGCCAAATGTTCTTCAAGGAACTCCATCAGTGCCACCTGCTCAGACTGGGACAGCAGATAGATTTTGCAATCTATCGCTGTTGGTGTATTGGGGAGTAGGTCTATGGCATGATCCCATGGTCTGGAGGGTGGAAAATGCTGGGATTCTTCTTCGGAAAACACCTTCCAATGCCAGTGATAGGTGCTTGGCACTACATCACTGTATGTTCTTTCTGCCTGCCCTTGTATCGCCTTCTGAGCTAACTCCAATGCTTTGGTAACATAACAGCGACCAGGGTCTTCTTCATCTGTACTTGTGGCTTTTATTGTTGGATGCCTGACTGCATAATCATAGCCCATTGATGTAATGATGGTGGGATATGACTCTTTATCCATTGTTGCATCTGCCCAGTTGATTTTAGGTTCAAACACGGCAAGCCATGGATATCCTAGGATAAGATCTTCATCCCCTAGTGTAACACTCGGCAGGGCGTTTCCGGTGCGACATGCACAGGCTCGCGGGACTCGTTCAGGGCTCATGTCAAAGGGGCAGGCTCTATGCTCCCAGGGCAATGAATCCTGGGTGCAAGACAGACCCGGCACACTGCAACTGGGTCCTCCTAGCATCTAAATGGAATGGATCTGCACCATAACCAGGTGCTGAGGGAGACGGGAAGAGTCAGTCAAAGGGAGCTAATCCCCTCTGACTGTTAAGCAGGAATGGGGCTTAGCTGCAGTGCCAAAAGCACATCAAGCAGACTAAAGCCAAAGAGGATGGAGGGGACAGGTTCAAAGGGAAAGGTGCACACCCATTGCCAGAGGCAATGGGGTCCCTTCAGAGAGATCAAAGATGTGAAGGGGCAAAGGATGCAGTAGATTTCCGAATCAGAGATATCTAGGCTGAAGGTACAAGATGTCAAGTCTGGGGTTCTACTGACTGTCTACAGGGTCTTAAGTACTGTATCAGAGATCTGGTACTGTAGATAATCAAGTCCTTATCATCCAATAGTAGCTAAGATGTTAAATATAGTCCATGATAAGGATAAGCCTTATCAGAAGCATAGTCATGTGGGGAAGCCCCACAGGAGTCCTATCAGTGTGGGAATACTCCCACAGGAGTCAGAGAAGAGGGTCAAGTGATTGATGGGTCAGATGATCTAAGGGGTCATGATCAAAGCCCAAGATCACATGGTCAAAGAGGTCACATGGTCAAGGGTCACATGATAGGTCATGTGCCTACAGGTCATGTGGCCTGGAGGGGCAAATGCAAGCCAAAGTCATCTTGTATTCAGAGTCAGGTTTGGCAGGGACAGTGTCAGAGATCCTATGGGTGTCAGCCACAGGGACAGGGTACAGATGCTGGCCAAAACAGAGGCCAAGCATCAGGGGAAAGGGGAATGCAGCCATCAGCACAGTAGCTGAACTATCAGTGAGTCAGGTGCAGGTATCAAGGGTAAGGGGTCCTGAGAGCATCATGTCACAGGCATCAGGGTGGGGTCCTGGGCATACAAGCCACAGGAATCAGGCAGTAGAGTTACAGAGGCAAGGGTCATATGTGCAGAAGGCAGAGGTCAGGAGTGGGTATGGCATCAAGGAAGGGTCAGGGAAAAGAGTGGAGTTGTAACACCTAGGTTGGTGATCAAGAATCGGATGACTTTTGTTGCTTCTCCAACTTGGACATTTAGGTCGGTGTAGTGTGTGATTTTTCCGGCGCGATTAGCCGTTCCATCAATATTCCAGATATTCTTTTCTTGTGGAAGGGCCAGTATCCCCAGGCCTAAGGTTCTAATCAGTTGCGGACTGATGAAGTTGTCAGTGGCTCCTGAGTCCACTAAGATATCTCGGTTGGCCATCCTCTGTGCAGTTTCGAAATGAACTGGTATTTTCAACGATTTGAATCGACTAGTATACACAGAGGTAACATGGAGTGCTCACACCCAGGCCGAAGGGGTAGAGCTTAACAAAAATCCTTTTTTGCGAATGCCTTTTCGACCAGAATGGCACGCACTTCCTCACTCTCCTTCATCATATTTGCCCATATATCCTGGGCCTTTTCCTCCTTGGTTCATTTGTCTGTAGTCGGTGGGTTATTTTGGACGGGGGGCACAGGTGCAGTTGTTGCTTCTGCTACTCATACTCCCTTCTTCGGGCAGTCCCGGGACATGTGCCCTTGTCCCTTACAACAGAAACACCACCCTTCCTTCATCAGCGTTTGTCACTCATCCTCTGTAAGCATGGCTCTTGCCCTGACTCTATCTGCTGAGGTATCCATCACATTGGGATCTCTCTGGGTAGTATGTGTTGGTTTGACTCCAAATGCTGTCTTCCACTGTTCTCTGGTCTTTCCCTTCTTCATATCAACTCCAAATCGAGTTTGGAAGTCAAGATAATCCTGCTGCTGACATCGAGCAGCATTGACCCATTTGTCCCAGTCATGGGGATGATGAAACTGAATGATATTTTTGACAAGCAGGTTTGGCAGTCCCTGGGAGAAGAGGTCCAGGGTTGCTTCTTTGTCTGTATCATAGCCTGCACAGTTTGCAAGGCTTCGGAATTTCGCCACATAGGCATCAAGATCCCCCTTCTCCATCCGCAGGGACTTCAACTCTCTGGCTGCTTTCTGCTTTGCCTGCCCATCAGTGAATGCATCTTTGAACCTCTGGGCAATGGTTTCCCAAAGGTTTTCACTGGTGGTGCAACGTCCACTCTCCACCTGCTCATTCAACCATTTGAGTTGTTCCATTGTCCAGTTGTCAACTGCATCCCCCCTTATGAGTGAAAGGAAAAGGTTGGTGCATTGGAAAGGGTTGACAATTTGGGCGACATCATGGTTGAAGTTCTTGAATGTAGTGAACTCCAGCATAAACTTTTTACTTTGGGAGTGATCTCCCGTGAAGGTCTGGGGTAAGATTCCTGACAGATGTCCGGATGGCGGCAGGATGTTTGGGATAGCAGGGGGAGGAGGAGGAGGAGCAGGGTCAGGGAGTTGGGCAGTGATGGTCGACATGGTCTGGTGGAACGGGGTGATGGTGTCAGTGGATTGTATCGATATCTGGGGGGTTGTCAAAGCAGGGGCTCTGGTCGTGACAACTGCCGGTGCAACCAGGGGTGTAGGCAATGCTAATACTGGTGCGTCTTCACTGTTTTCTTCAACATATTCTTCTGGTTCTGAGTCTGTGATGATTGCAGGTGGGTTCTCTCTCCACGGTCCAAGACCAAATTCCGGTGGAGCGGGAGCAGTAGTAACCCACGAATGTTTACTTTCGGAGTACCGGATATGATACCAGACTCTTCTTTCGTCATCATATTCTACCAGTTGGTATCTTCCATTGTGATAGACGTAGTATCCAAACTCAGATTCAAAGTCTTTCCAGACGGCAGAGCCAAGTGTCTGTTGTGAAAGATTATTCTCGTCTCTGTGTTTGATGAGCTCTTCTTTGAACAAGGTCTGACTGCAGCTGGACGAAGCCACGATGGGAGGAGACTTGACTTGATGTTATGTCCAGTGTGGGACGTTCCACATGACTTGTGTGACAGCAGTCTGTTTGGGATCGGATAAGAGATCAACAAGATCTCTTGGAGTGAAATGGAACAAGTCAAAGTCAAAGGGGCTGTTCCCTGAGACGATGTTAAGCAGAGAAGGTGTCAGAAACACCAAGACAAACAAGTTAATGATTCAAAGGCAATGTCCGGAAGACAAGCACCGATGTATTCAATAAGTCAAGTCTGAGGTCTATGGGGTAGCTACAGTGGACTTATATATGTAATTCAGTGGGCATCTATGAGATAAGAATACGGAGTCAGATGGGCCCAAATATACAAAAGTGGAGGGCGTAAAGCCTAGCTTCTGATAGGGAACTAAGTAAGTGTCCGGTCATATGATAAGGAGATAAGAAAGGAGTAAACATAGACAAGCAATGAGTAAACAAGAACAAAGACAGTCACAGGGATGGACGTAGAGCATGTGATGGGTCCCAGGAAGGGGACGTGACCATTAAATGTAAAGTAGGTGGTAACAGGGGGTCCTCGTTGGGCAGAGTGAAGAAAATAGGGTTGCTCGGTGGAGGTCATAACAAATGACCATGTAACCGTCCTCCCAGAAGAGGTGTTCACAAAGACAGCCATAGTCAGCCTTCATGATATGGACCTGTGGACACAAGTCTCACAAAACATGAACCCAGAACTATGCCGCTCGTGGGCTGATGCACATAACCTGAAAGAGATTAATGGTCTTTGGTGGAAAGACGGAGATCGACTTGTTGTCACTGGTGGTGACAACATTAAGAGGGGGGTGATCCATTTTCACCACGACCTCCCTTCTGCTGGTCACCCAGGCATTGCCAATACTTACACTCTTGCCAAACGTGACTACTGGTGGCCCAACATGAAAAAAGACATTGAAGACTACATGAAGGGATGTGCAGACTGCCAGGCCAACAAAGTAAATATGCACCCACATCCACTGGCGATGTTTCCCATCACTCCCACTATGTCTCTGCCATTCCAGACGATTGCCATGGATTTCATAGTCAAACTACCCAACTCCAAAGGCTTTGACTCCATTTTGACTATCACAGACCACAACTACTCCAAAGCAGCACTCTTCATACCATGCAAAGAATCCATCACAGCTGAAGGAGTGGCCAAACTCTATCTCGACCACGTCTACTGGCACTATGGTCTCCCAGAAAAGATCATCTCTGACTGAGATCCATGCTTTACCTTGATGTTCGCCAGAGCATTATGCAAGGTTCTGGACATAAAGCAAAACATCTCGACAGCCTACCACCCCCAAATGGATGGACAGTCAGAGCATACCAATCAGTGGCTGGAACAATACCTCCAATTCTGGTGCAATGGACGACAGGACGATTGGGCGGACTGGCTGGCAACAGCAGAGTTTGTGCATAACTCCTGGCCTAATGGCACAACAAAGGCCCCCCCATTTTCCCTTATCATGGGCTGGGTACCACGCACCACATGGACTGATAAGCCTACAAATGTCCCCATGACCTCACAGTGACTCAACCAATGGGACAAGATCTGGAAATCCACCAATGAAAACTTGTTAAAGGTGCAACGGACCTTATCAGATAAACCCTCAAAATTCACACCTTATCAAGCCAATGAACAGGTTTGGCTGGAAGGGAAGCACATCCACACATCACACCCCACAGCTAAATTGGCACCCCAACATCACAGGCCTTTCAGAATCACGAGGAAGTTATTGGATGTGTCATATGAACTCAAACTCCCCCCCACATGGAAGATCCACCTGGTCTTCCACACGAAGCTTCTGACACCATACAAGGAAACATCCATTCATGGGGAAAACTTCCCAAGACCTCTACCGGAATTAGTCAACGGAGAAGCAGAATGGGAAGTGGAGCAGATTATAAACTCCACCTATTGAGGCCGAGGGTGCAAACTGCATTACCTGATCAAGTGGAAGGGATTCCCAGATTCTGACAATTTGTGGGAACCAGCCGGGAATATCTTTGCCCCGGACCTGATCACGGAGTTCCACTTACAACATCCCCAAGCACCCAGGAATAGTTAAAAGGGAAGCAGGCTCCCAACTCCTTTCCCCCAGAACAACGCTTCACCAGCAACGTCCTAACCACAAACCAATATGTCTTCCTCCTTCATTGCTGCCTCTGCTGCCATCAACGCCTTCACCGCCACTACTGTGGTTGTAGAAGCCTTTCCTTCTGCTCACCCCTCCACTCATCCCTCCTCTCCCATCGATTATGAAGCTGCTGAAGAACGTGTTAAGAACCAGTCACCCAATCCCAACAACGACTTTACCCACTCTGAAGAACCCCACCCAAACGACCTCCTCAACATGGAACAAGATGATGACATACCCGAGTTCCCATTTTTCGCCAACAACCCAAACTCCTCAATGTACTTCCCCCTCGAAATTACCATGGCCGACAGAGAAAAGGTCATAGCTAAGTACATATTTTACACCAATGGAGGAATGGATGTCGCAGGGTGTATGAAGAAGGATGGGCCTGTCTATGGGGCCCCAGTTTACTTGGAAGAATGGTACACAGGTCGTCTTCACCACACAATGAGTGATGAACAGCTGGGACACCTTGTGGCTGATGACCCCTGAGCATTTGCAATCAATGAGGTATTGAATGACATGCAACTCCTGTGTCTCAAAGCTGAAGTAATGAGACTGCAGAAGACCCTTACGCTTTGCACCATGCTCAATACCCAGTACAAAGAATATGCAAAGCAAATGACAAGGCTCACAAGAGGCATGTTCCAAGTGGAGCAGGAGTTGACAGAGATTCAGAAAAGGCTGGAGATAGGGGACACATATCAGACAATTGCTGAGAGGTACACTGATACCTATGCATGACCCCTCCCCCCACAATCACTAGGAGCAGCACCACAACTGCTGCCAAACTGATTCGAGATGCCATGTATGCACAAGAACCCCTGAGGAGAGACTTGCTGGCGATGTGACAGCAAGTACCATATTAGCTGGAATTGCCCCCTCAATTGCAAATGGTGCTGTCACTGCCGAAGCAACCTACATTGGAGTCAGTTCTGCATCTTCTGACGTCTGGGTGTCACTCCCACCATTGTCAACCCTTCAGGATGGTGTGGAAAGTGTCTGCGACACAATGCGGGACATCGCGAGCTCGACTGTCCAGTTTACAACCTATGTCGCCAGTGTGGACGATGTGGCCCATATGGCTTCCTGCGCACACACCATTGCGCGGCAGATGAAACATACACTGTAGGGGATCGAAACCTGGCAGATGATTATGTGGACTTGGTGCAGGATGATGATGGTGCGCATTTCTAGCTGGGTCAGCTCGAGCCAGAAGGGAGGGTGATGTTACGAACAGGGCCCAGCAGCCCCATTTTCTTTACTCTTCCCAACAGGGACCCCACTCATCCACCGACACTTCATTTTCTCATTACATCTCCCTCCTGGGACCCCTCACATGCATTGCTTCCATCCCTGTGACTGTTGTTTGGACTTGTGTACCTACTGTTTGCCTATGATTACATTTTCTTATCTCCTTATCTCTATGATCAGACACTTACTTAATTCCCTATCAGAAGCCAGGCTTTACGCCCTCCGCTTTCATATCTTTGGGCCCACATGACTCCATTATCCTTATCTTTAGATGCCCACCTGATTACGTATATAAGTCCATCCTAGCTACACTGTAGACTTCAGACTCAACTTATTGAATACATCGGTGTTCGTCTTTTGGACTTCCCTTTGAATCCTCTGACTTGTCTGTCTCAGTGCTTTCAGCACTTTCCACTTAACATTGTCTTAGGGAGCAGCCCCTTTGACTTTGACTCATCCTCCTTGAAGCTCCAAGAGGTCTTATTGACTTCTTATCTGAAACCCTTGACCAACGCTGTCGCACAAGTTGTGCGGAATGTCCCACACTGGATGTAACAAGCACAGTCCACCACTGAAGCCAAGTATATGAGCCTCTCTGAGGCTGCAAATCAGGCAGCATGGTATAGGACTTTTATGGAGGAATTAGGGTTTGAGGTATCCTCCCCTATACTACTCCACTGTGACAATAAGGGTGCTGTTGATTTAGCATTAAACCCAGTCACAGGAAGGCGGTCAAAGCACATACCTATCAAGTACCATGCCATTAGGGGATACATAGAATCGCACATAATTGACTTAGTGCAAACTCCCACTGGTGAGATGCTGGCAGATGGCTTCACTAAGTCTCTACCAAGAGCATCATTTGAAACTATGGTAAATGGACTTGGATTAGTGCTGGAATGAAAGAGCTGGAATTTGGAGACTTAGTATACCAGTTTCTAGGGCATAGCACAAGTCTGGGTAACTCATGAGTTTTTTGAGTAGAGCCATGGGAAAACTTGTGGGTATTGATACTCGTGGATCCAGGTGATCTGTGGGAAAATACTCATGCAGATCCAGGTATTGATTTTGGCACCCTGGGTACCCACACAGGTACTTGCAGAATACTCGTGGGAATATTATTATATAAAATTATTTTTCTACTAGGCTCATCAACCTAGAACAGAAATGGCTGAAACATGGATTGAACCTAAGACCTCTGGGAACAAGCTTGGTCCGGTGCTCTAACCACTAAGCCACCCAGCCTCACTAGTAAAGACACACAATATATTATATATAGGGTTATGCAGAATTGTGAACGCATTTTGATCTTATCACTTGTATTATCTTAGATGTATATCTTTAGTATCTAATTAATTGTGAATGCATTTTTGATCTTATCACTTAGATGTACATCCCAAGTATCTAATTAGTTGTGAACGCATTTTTGATCTTATCACTTAGATGTACATCCCAAGTATCTAATTAATTGTGAATGCATTTTTGATCTTATCACTTGTATTAGATGTATATCCTAAGTATCTAATTAACTGTGAACGTGTTTTTGATCTTATCACTTAGATGTACATCCCAAGTATCTAATTAACTGTGAACACATTTTTGATCTTATCACTTAGATGTATATCCTAAGTATCTAATTAATTGTGAACACATTTTTGATCTTATCAATTAGGTGTGATCCCAGCATCTCTGTACCGATGTGTGCCAATGCATGCATTCTTAAGCCTACCTTCCTAGATAGGAAGGCAATGCATGGTCCGATCGGCACACCCCACACTTCGCGTTTTTTCACATTTTTTCACATTTTTTTGCATTTCTATAGATATTGTAACTGATTCTTGTTTTATTTTGGATCGGATGCATGATCTGACTTGAAACTTCGTGGGATTGTAGTAATATATACATTCTTTCTGTGTATGCAAGATGAAGATCTCTGGCTGCCTCAAACCTTACAAGTAAACCTATGAGTATACCCACAAGTACTTGGATCTGTGCGAGTATAGGACTCGTGGCTCTGGGTGATCCATGGGAACATACTTGTGCAGATCCAAGTATGGGATTATCTAATCTAAATACCCGTGAGTTCGGATCTGGGTAACTCACAAGTGCACTTGTGCTAGGCCCTACCAGTTTCACTTTCCCACCATGAGCACATTCTCGACCTCGAGAGTGATGCAAGAAGTGTGTAGGGTTTCAGTTTGCATAAGTGAATCACTGCGATATGCCTCTGAACACCACACCCTTCTCGTCAACTTGTTCTGTCAAAAGTTGACTCATTCTCAACATTGACAACCTGAGACATGCTCTGGCTGGCGATATGCTCATTCAATTTGGATGGCAGTGTGCTCATTCAATTCATTTCCATCTATGACCAGATGCCTTCAGCATGGAGGGATGTTGAACACAAGACATGTTCAGTGATGCTTCAGGCATCAGGAGATTAGATTAGCTACTTTGTGGACTAGATTAGATATCAGAGTTTCAGACTTTTTACCATATCATTATTATTTTCTTTCTCACATTCCACAGTAGTTGACTGATGTACCTTAGTAATGATGTACAAGCATGTGATTCCTTACTGGCCAATGGCCTTTATCCCTCTTGTTTACTGTTTGGACTTTGTCCGGCACTTGTGGACTTATTCCCAGTGCACAGACCATCCCTTGGAATGTATATAAGGGTGTCTGTTTTGTCTCTTACACTTCAGAGTTATCTTCACCTCTGAAGTGTAAATCCCTTCTACATTACATCCTACTTATACCTTTGACTAACCACTCTCTGTAGCTAACTTGTCTTATAGGTCAGTAGTATAGTAACAGAGTTTTCTTCACCTCTGAAGTCTAACTTGTCTTATAGCTTTACATGCTAACACTCCACAGTCAGTATGCTGCACCTCATGCCTGTTCAACATGATCAGGGCCCCCAATTTGCATCCAAAGTCACAAAGGAAATGTGGAGCAAGCTAGGAGTACAATCATCCTTGAGCACTGCCTATCACCCCCAAACTGATGGAGAGACTGAATGAGTCAACCAAGTGTCGGAAATGGATCAATATGGCCAGGTTGGATCAATTGCTAAGTGTGTGGTACTAACAAGCGAGTTGTGTGTTGTGCAGTAGCACGCAGACTGCGTTTCACCTTCCTGTGAATAGTTTGATACCTTACTTGATTAGACACAATCCTTCTGAATCTTGGTTACTATAAGCACACTTGTTTACAGTATTTAAAGGATGCTTTTACTGTACAGTTCACTTCAGTTCTGACCATCATAACTGAAGTGAGTATTTTGCTATCTTATCTTTACCTATGTAGCTAACGCATACTAGTTACAACTACCATTCTAGGTAAAGACTAATATATTGTCAGTTCTGACCATCATAACTGAATTACAACTACCATTCTAGGTAGTTTGGATTATCTAACCTCAGGCTGCATTCTTTAGGTTATGGGCCCTGGCCGTAACTGAATTAATCCAGAAGAAGATCGAATTTCATACACAAGCTTCCTTACTCAGTAATTCATGCATTTTTGCATCTCCCAATAGGGCAAGCCTCTGTTCTTTTGTAGTCCTATTCCCTGGTCCCTGGAACCAGTGGATCGGTGTAGACTGGGCCCCTCACCGGGCTTCACGCAAGCCGTGCGATGGAGCGTGGCAACGCTGAAGCACGTGTGAGCAATCCCTAATCAGGACTGGACTCTTTGTGGTTCAGAGCGAACAGTTGGATACATCGGGACTTGATCGGTCTTCACAATCTGGGTCTGACAGCTCCTCTACCCAGATTGGAAATTGTCACTTACACGCACCATGGCACCTGCATTTACTTTCCCACCCTCTGCTGCAATCGAGATCCTAGATGGATTGAACTGGCCAGTCTGGTCAGCATGAATGATGGCTCTGTTCTGTTTGAATGGCATCCGGAACCACCTGCTTGAAGACAAGCCTGCTAGCCCTCCTGCTGACTGGGAGGCTACTGAAGGGGTTCTCTTAGCAATCCTCAAGCTCTATGCTCAGAAGGATGTCTGGACAGCCGTGGCAGACAATACTAAGTTTGTCACATGTAAAGCAAAATGGGACAAGCTCAAATGTGTCTATGGGGGAGTCGGATCTATGTCTGCATTCAACACTTGGTCTGCCCTCACCGGCACTGCACTGGACGAGTCCTCCCCTATGCTCCTGCAATTGCAGAAACTTAATGATGCCTGCGTCACACTCAAGAACAACGAGATGGAGATTTCAGATCTCCAGTTCAGTTTCATCCTGATCAAGGCACTACCTGAATCGTACTCTGCCGTTGTGTCCACCATATTAGCATCCGGATTGCCAAAGGATCTTACCCCTCAGACTATCCAAGAGCAGATTCTGAATGAGGAAGGTCGTCAATCTGGTGGTTCTGCCTCACTCAACAAAGCCGCGCCCATCAAACAAAAGCATGACAAGAAGAACACCAAATGTTTCTATTGTCAGAAGAAAGGGCACAAGGCAGTAGAGTGTTGGAAGAAGAAAAAGGATCTGGAGGAGAAGAAGGGATCGGAGACTGCACAGGCCAGTAACAAGGCCATTAATGCACACTTAGCAGTTCAGACAGCGTCTATCATAGAGATAGGCGATGACAATGATGATCTCCATGTTTCCCTTTACTCGGCTGTGCAATCACATTGGATGATGGATTCCAGTGCAACGCATCATATCACCCCAAATCAGTCTGACTTTATTCAGTATACTCCGGTGGCTGGCATTGTATGCCTGGGAGATAACTTGAATGTGCGACAAATTGGGGTTGGGACTGTGGTATTCAAGACCACTGCAGGTAGTAGATGTTACAACCCTACTCTTTTTCCTGACCCTGCACACCATGCCTTATTCTTTGCACCATCCTTGACTTTCCCCTTCTCTGGACCACTCCCTGATGCCCTTGGTATGCTGCCTTGGGACCTTCCTGATGCCTGTGGCCTGTGTGCCCAGGACCTTACCCTGAT
>WTXG01000343.1:0-33612 GCA_022496185.1 Multifurca ochricompacta | reverse complement strand
TAACTCTCGATGTCCTTTTTCATGTTGGGCCACCAATAGTCTCTTTTGGCCAGTGCGTAGGTGTTATGAATGCCGGGTGTCCTGCGGAGGGAAGGTCGTGGTGAAAATGGATCACCCCCCTCTTAATGTTGTCGCCACCAGTGACAACCAGTCAATCGCTGTCTTTCCACCAAAGGCCGTTGACCTCTTTTAAGTTGTGTGCATTGGCCCAAGAACGGCACAGTTCTTGGTTCATATTTTGGGATACCTGTGCCCATAGGTCCATATCGTGGAGGCTGACTACGGCAGTTTTTGCAAACACTTCCTCCAGGAGGACAGTGATGTCATTATTGTCATCCTCGCCTGTGTGCATGTCTGGTCTGCATGACAGTGCATCTGCTCTGGCATTCTGGCTTCCAGCAATGTGTTTCAGGGTGAAGTTATATTCTTCTAACTCCAGAACTTCTCGTGCCACACGTCGACTGATTTTGTGGGGTTCCTTCCAATACAATAAGTTGGAATGGTCGGTGTGGATGATGGTCTTATGTGGGGTCCCGGCCAGGTAAGGTCGCCAGTGTCGCAATGCCTTAACTATGGCTAGGAGTTCCCTATCCCAGATGTCATAGTTCCGCTCGGCTGGGGAGAAGGTCTCAGAGTAGTACGCCACTGGGTGAAGTACTTGTGTGGCATCTCTCTGGTATAATACAGCTCCGTTTGCGAAGTGAGAGGCATCTACTTCCAATTCAAAAGGATGATGCAGATCTGGTTGGATGAGTACGGGCTCTGAGCTGACTAGATCCCTGATCTGTTCAAACGCCTGTTGTTGTGTTGAACTCCAATGCCATGGCACATCCTTTTTCAGGAGATCGTTCAATGGTTGTGCAATGCCTGAGAATCCTTTGACAAAGCGTCGGTAGAAGTTACAGAACCCAATGAATGACCAGACGTCTTTGACACAGGTCGGCACTGGCCACTCCCAGATCCCCTGTACTTTAACGGGATCCATGCGCACTTGTCCTCTTTCTAAGATGACTCCTAGGTACTCAACACTTCGTTGCTCAAAAGAGCACTTGGCGGGTTTGAGGTACAGGTTGTGTTCTTGGAGTATATCTAATACCTGATGCACACGGTCTCGGTGGTGGTCTAGGTTGTCTGGGGTGGCCACCAAGATGTTGTCCATATAGACCACTACTTCTCCAGTAAGAATGAGATCATGGAAGATGTGGTTCATCATGGCTTGGAATGTCGCTGGTGAGTTTGTAAGGCCAAAGAACATGACATTCAGTTCAAACAATCCTTGATTTGTTTTGAATGCCGCTTTACACTGATCGCCTTCCTTGATTCTGACGTTATTGTATCCCCACCGCACGTCCATCTTTGAGAAGAGGGACTTATCCCTCATGGTGTCTATGAGTTCGGAGATGAGCGGCAAGGGGTAGGCATTCTTCACGGTGTGAGCATTAATTCGTCGATAATCCTGGACTGGCTGCAGCTTACCATCCTTCTTCTTGATGAAGAAGAAGGGCGAGGCATACTGTGATTTGGATGGGCGAATATATCCTTTCACCAAATGTTCTTCGAGGAACTCCGTCAATGCCACCTGCTCGGACTGGGATAATGGATAGATTTTGCAATCGATTGCTGCCGGCGTATCAGGGAGTAGGTCTATGGCATGATCCCAAGGTCAAGAGGGTGGAAATCGCTGTGACTCTTCTTCTGAGAATACCCTCCAATGTCGGTGGTAGACGTGCGGTACTATGTCATCATAAGTCTTCTCTGTCTGCCCCTGTATTGCCTTCTGGGCTAGTTCTGAAGCCTTCGTGGCATAACAGTGACCTAGGTCTTCCTCGCTGGCATCTGCAACTTTCACTGTCCGATGTCTGACCGCATAATCGTAGCCTGTCGACGTAATGATGGTGGGGTATGAATCTTTATCCATTGTCGCATCGGCCCAATTGATCCGGGGTTCGAATGCAGCAAGCCATGGATACCCCAAAATAAGGTCTTCGTCCCCCAAGTCAGTAATCAGAAAGTGAATGACTTTTGTTATTTCCCCGACTTGGACGTTTAGGTCAGTATAATGCGTGATCTTTCCAGCACGGTTGGCAGTTCCATCAATATTCCAGATATTTTTCTCTTGGGGAAGAGCCTGCATCCCCAGTCCCAAGGTTTTAATCATTCTTGGACTGATAAAGTTGTCTGTGGCTCCAGAGTCCACTAAGATGTCTCGGTCGGCCGTCCTCTGTGTAGTCTCGAAATGAACTGGTATTTTTAATGATTTGAACCAACTAGTATACACAGAGGTAACATGGAGTGCTCTTGCCCAGGCCGATGGGGTAGAGCTTATCAAAAATCCTTCTTTGCGAATGCCTTCTCCACAAGGATGGCTCGCACTTCCTCACTTTCCTTCATCATGTTTGCCCATATGTCTTGGGCCTTTTCTTCCTTGGTCCGCTTGTCTGCAGCTGGTGGGTTATTGTTGATGGGGGCTGTCGGTGTAGCGTTTGCCACTGCAACTTGTACTCCCTTCTTCGGACAGTCTCGGGACATATGCCCCTGCCCCTTACAGCGGAAACACTGTCCTTCTTTCATCAATGTCTGCCGTTTGTCTTCTGTGAGCATGGCTCTTGCCCTGACTCTGTCTGCTGAGGTATCCATAGCATTGGGATCCCTCGGAGTAGTGTGCGCTGGTTTGACTCCAAACGCGGCCTTCCACTGTTCTCGAGTCTTTCCTTTCTTGGTGTCGACTCCAAATCGTGTTTGGAAGTCGAGATAGTCCTGCTGCTGTTGTTGAGCAGCATCAACCCACTCGTCCCAGTCATGAGGGTGATGGAACTGAATGATGTTTTTGACAAGCGGGTTTGGCAGTCCTTGGGAAAAGAGGTCCAAGGTTGCTTCTTCATCCATATCATAGCCTGCCCAATTTGCCAGGCTCCGGAATTTTGCCACATAGGCGTCGAGTTCTCCCTTTTCCATTCACAGGGACTTTAATTCCCTGGCTGCTTTCTGTTTTGCCTGTCCATCAGTGAAGGCGTCTTTGAATCTCTGGGCTATGGTCTCCCAGAGGCCTTCACTGGTAGTACGGCGGCCACTCTCTACTTGCTCGTTCAACCACTTGAGCTGTTCCATTGTCCAATCGTCAACGGCGTCACCCCTGATGAGAGAGAGAAAGAGGTTGGCGCGCTGGAAGGGGTTGACGATTTGGGCAACATTGTGGTTGAAGTTCTTAAAGGTGGTGAACTCCAGCATGAACTTCTTACTCTGGGAGCGATCTCCCGTGAAGGTCTGGGGCAAGATCCCCAAAAGACGTCCCGATGGAGGAGGGATGTTCGGGACAACAGGGGGTGGGGGAGGAGGAGGAACGGGATCAGGGAGTTGGGCAGCAATGGTGGACATGTTCTGGTGGAATGGGGTAACAGTGTCTGAGGATTGTATCAATATCTGAGGAGTTGTCAAAGCAGGGGCTCTGATTGTGACAACTGCTGGTGCAACCAGGGGTGTAGGCAATGCTAATACTGGTGTGTCTTCACTATTCTCTTCGACGTATTCTTCTGGTTCTGAGTCGGTGATGATCGCGGGCGGGTTCTCTCTCCACGGTCCAAGACCGAATTCTGGTGGAGCAGGAGCGGTAGTAACCCACGAGTGTCTGCTATCCAAGTATCGGATACAATACCAAACTCTCTTTTCATTGTCGTATTCTACCGGTTGGTATCTTCCATTGTGATAGATGTAGTATCCAAACTCGGTTTCAAAGTCTTTCCAGACGGCAGAGCCAAGTGTCTGTTGTGAAAGATTATTCTCGTCTCTGCGTTCGATGAGCTCTTCTCTGAACAGGGTCTGACTGTGGCTGGACGAAGCCACGTTGGGAGGAGACTCAACTTGATGTTACGTCCAGTGCGGGATGTTCCACATGACTTGTGTGACAGCGTTCATTCATTATCAGGTAAGGGGCCAATAGGGCTCCTTGGAGTGCGTTATGAAAGAGTCAAAGTCAAAGAGGCTGTACTCTAAGATGATGTTGAGCGGAAAGTACCAGAAGTACTTGGTGAGATGATCGAGTCAAAGCTTTCAAAGGGAAGTCCAGAAGACAAGCACCGATGTATTCAATAAGTCGAGTCTGAGGTCTACAATGTAGCTACAGTGGACTTATATACGTAATCGAATGAGCGTCTAAAGATAAGATAACGCGGAGTCATGTGGGCCCGAATATATGAAAGCGGAGGGCGTAAAGCCTGGCTTCTGATAGGGAATTAAGTAAGTGTCCAGTCGTAAAGATAAGAGATAGAAGATAATGGATAAGAAGTCAATCATGAGCAAAGTGGCATAAACAAAGACAAAGCCGATCACGGGGAGGGAAGCAGGGCATGTGACGGGTCCCAGGAAGGGGATGTGATCAAGAAATGTAAGGTAGGGGGACGGGTAGGGTCATCACTGGGGATCGTGAAGAAAAGTGGGTTGCTAGGCAGAGGTTGTAACAATGCATGTAACGCCTGGTGCAGGTGTTCATCACAATGTGTGATAAGTTGCGTAGCGAAACTACAAAGTCAAGTGTGCACTGTCTTTCAAGTACACGGAGATCGGGTGAGAAGTCAACACCAAGGAGCTAATCCCTTAGTGTCGGTGAGTGGAAGAGTGCCAGAAGCACTGAGACGATTCAAGAGTCAGGTCTTAGGATCACCCAGAAGGTAATGCACCAAGTCGATTAAGAAGTCAAGTCTAAGGCATACAGGCTATCTAGGCAGGCCTTATATACGTAATAGAAATTGGAGTCTGAATCGGAGTAATGTACTCGATGTATCAACAAAGTCGTAATGTATCCAAATGGGGAACAGGGTTAAGTGGGCCAGATGAGAATATATGTAGACGGATCTGGTATAGTCATGATTCTGGTGGGAAAATACATAAGAGTTCTGATGTAAGGTATGAGTCACAGATAAGCAAGAAGTCGAGTCATAGATAAGGGACAAACAAGTACAATGCCAGTCATAACACAGTCAACAAAGGGGCAAGCACAACCAAACAACAAGTCACGTGAAGTGAAAAGGAAACAAGACGACGCAGTGGGGTTCATAACATTACCCCCTCTCTAAGTCCTAGCAGAGCCAGCTAGATTGGCATACCATCGTCATCTTGGACCAAGGAGAGGTAATCATCGGCTACAGCATAATGGTCCACATTGTAGTTCTCCTTCTCTTTATCTTCAGGGCAAACGTGTGTTCGTAGAAAACCATAGGGCCCCTGTCTCCCACAGCGAAAGCAGCTGTTGTAAACATGACAGTCAATCTCCCGGTGGCCGGCGTTGTGAGAGAGACACTTGCCACACCACCCTGATGGGTTCTGAATGGTGGGGGCTTGCGTGAGTCATTGAAAGAGGCATTGATGGCTCCAGTGTGAGGTGCTCTGGCAATGCCGGCATCGCTTCTTGGCCATGGGGCAGCACCAGCTGAGATGGTACTTGCTGCTGCAGCACCAGCAAAGCTTACCATCGGGGTTTTCATGGAGGCAGGGCATTTCAAAGCAGTGGGGGTTGAGTTGAGGTGCGAGATTGAGGTGGTGACATGGGAGTGGTCGAGCAAAAATATCAGCGTACTGTTCAGATATAATCTGGTATGCCTCTCCTTGTTCCAGTCTCATCCTAATGCTTGCCAGGTGGTGCTCTATGTCAAAAACCCCTTGGTTGATTTTTACCATTTGTCACTCATAGTCATGACATTGCATCTCTAGGTTGTCCCTAAGTGCCTGGAATTTGTGCAGTCGTGCAATTTCGGCAGTTAGTCGCGGCATATGCAAATCCTGGAGCACCTCATTAATGGCGAAGGTGCGCGGGTTGTGGGCTGAAAGATGCTGTAGATGTTTGGGCCCTAGAACGTAGTGAAGCCAATTGATGTTTTTCTCCTCCAGGTACACTGGGGCCCCATAGACTGGTCCTCCTTTCTCCAAACAACCAGCTACATCCATACCTTCATTGGTATAATAAATGTACTTGGCTACCTCCGTAGTGCTGTCATTCTTGGATGACAGGATCATGAGTGGGAAGTAAAAGTGTGAGTCGGGGTTGTTTGGGAAGAATGGGAATTCTGGTGTGTTGTCACCAAAGTCAACATTGATCAGGTTGTTGGGATGGGGGTGTTCAGGCAGATTAAAATCCTCGTCGATGTCGATGATTCTGTCCCCTTTGGCCACTTCGGCGGTCACATTGTAGTCAATAGGAGAAAGTGGGCGAGAAGGAGGATGCACAGGAGTAGATAGGGGAAATGCATCTATAGCAGCGGAGGTGTGGACTCTGGATGGCGACATAGACATTACTTCAGTTAACTGTGGGGGGAGAGGCTGTCTGACAGCACACATTCGGCCTTGCTCTTTATCTGCCTCTGGATGGCGTCTATAGAAGTCTTTGATGAGCTTGGGTGCAAAGACATCCGCAGCAGGTTCCCACAAGTTATCAGCGTCAGGGAATCCCTTCCATTTGATCAGATAGTGGAGTCTTTGGTTGCACCCTTGACCCTTCCATTTTGTGTCAGCAATACGTTCTACTTCCCACTCTGGTTCTCCGTCAATTAGATCAGGGGGGGGCCTAGGGAAATTCTGTCCATGAATGGAAGTTTCTTTGTAGGGCGTCAGAAGACCGGCGTGGAAAATGGGGTGTATCTTCCAGGTGGCAGGTAACATGAGCTTGTATGTGATGTCCGAGAGCTTCTGTTCAATTGCAAAGGAGCCATGGTGTCTGGGAGCTAATTTTGCCATTGGGTGTGATGTATGGATGTTACACCCCTCTAACCAGACTTGATCTCCGACCTGATAGGGTGTAAACCTAGTGGGCTTCTCAGCCAGGGTCCTTTGCACCTTCTGGAGATTCTTATTGGCTGATTCCCGTATCTCCTCCCATTGGCCAATATGCTGTGTCATGGATGGTACATTTGTAGGTTTGTCCATCCATGTAGTACGAGGGTTCATCCCATAATAAGGGAGAAGGGGGTGGCTTTCGTTGTTCCGTTTGGCCAGCTGTTATGCACGAACTCAGCTGTTGCCAGCCATTCTGCCCAGTCATCCTGCTGTTCATTACACCAGAATCGAAGGTATTGTTCTAACCATTGATTCATATGCTCTGATTGTCCATCCATTTGAGGGTGATATGCTGTGGAGATGTTCTGCTGGATGTCAAGGCGTTTACAGAGGGCCCAGGCAAACATGGATGCAAATCGTGGGTCTCGGTCCGAAATGATCTTTTGGGGGAGTCTGTAGTGTCGGTAGACATGGTTTAGGTAAAGTTTTGCAACTCCTTCTGCTGATATCATCTCGTTGCAGGGATGAAGAGGGCAGCCTTCAAATAATCATGGTCTGTGATGGTGAGTATCGAGTTGTATCCTTGTGACTGTGGAAGTTTGACGATAAAGTCCATAGCAATGGTCTGGAAGGGGGCTGTTGCTATCAGTGTAATGGGTGAAAGTGCCGGCAGTTTTGGGTGAGTGTTTACTTTATTTGCCTGGCATTCTGCGCATCCTTTGACGTATGCTTCTACGTCTTTCTTCATGTTTGGCCACCAATAATCTCGTTTGGCAAGGGCGTAGGTATTTGCAATCCCTGGGTGTCCTGCAGAGGGGAGGTCATGGTGAAAATGGATCACCCCCCTCTTAATGTTGTTGCCACCAGTGACAACCAATCGATCACCATCTTTCCACCAGAGGCCATTTTTCATTTTTATGTTGTGCAGCTCTACCCAGGATTTGCACAGCTTCTGATTCATATTCTGCGTCACTTGGGCCCATAGATCCATGTCATGGAGGCTAACAACAGCAGTCTTTGCAAAGACATCTTCTGGTAAAATGACGATATTATCACTGTCGTTTTCTCCTTCGTCATGTCCAGTTGGTCTGGACAGGGCATCGGCTCATGCATTACAAGCCCCAGGTAAGTGCTTGAGCATGAAGTTGTACTCTTTGAGCTCCAAAACCTCTTGTGCTATTTGTCGACTGATCTTATGAGGTTCTCTCCAGTAAAGAAGGTTGGAGTGATCCATATAGATGATGGTTTTGTGCAGGGATCCAGCCAAATATGGTCACCAGTGTCATAATGCCTTTACAATAGCCAGTAGTTCCCTGTCCCAAATATCATAGTTCCTTTCTGCCAATGAGAATGTTTCCAAGTAGAATGCAACTAGATGAAGGATCCCTCCAGTATCTTTCTGTGATAAAACCGCACCATTGGCATACATGGAAGTGTCAACTTCCAGTTCGAAGGGTTTGGCTAAGTTGGGCTGAATAAGAACTGGTTCAGAGCTGATGATCGCTTTTATCTGGTCAAATGCCTTCTGCTGTAATTCGTCCCAGTGCCAGGGCACGTCCTTTTTCAACAAATTGTTAAGTGGTCAGGCGATGGCCAAGAATCCCTTGATGAAGCATCAGTAGAAGTTACAGAAACTGATGAATGACCTGACATCTTTGGTACACTGAGGGATGGACCATTCTCGGACACCTTGTACTTTTATGGGGTCCATTTGTACTTGCCCTCCTTCTAGAATGACACCCAGGTATTCAACGCCTTTTTGTTCGAAGGAGCATTTGGCAGGTTTCAGATAAAGGTCGTGTTTTGCCAGGATGTTCAGTACCTCATGAACTCGAGTTCGGTGGTGATGGATGTCGTCTCTTGTGGCTACCAGGATGTTGTCCATGTATACTACAACTTCTTCCGTAAGAATCAGATCTCAGAAAATATGATTCATCATCAATTGAAAGGTTGCCGGTGAGTTCATTAAGCCGAAGAACATGACGTTGGGTTTGAAGAGTCCTTGATTAGTCTTGAAGGTGGCTTTGGGCTGGTCGCCTTCTTGAATACAAATGTTGTTATAACCCCAATGGATGTCCATCTTTGAGAACAAGGCTTTGTCACGCATTTTATCAATGATTTCCAAGATCAAAGGAAGTGGGTAGTTATTTTTCACCGTGAGTTTGTTAATCCATCTGTAGTCCTGTACTGGTCGCAGTTTCCCGTCCTTCTTTTTAATGAAAAAGAAGGGTGAAGCATAAGGTGAGTTGGAGGGTTGTATATATCCTTTCACCAGGTGTTCTTCTAGGAAGGTGGAGAGTGCCTCCTTTTCTGGTTGAGACAGTGGGTAGATCTTACAATCTACTGACTGTGGGGCATTTGGGACGAAATCGATGGCATGATCCCAAGGTCGAGAGGGAGGGAAACGTTGCAATTCTTCCTCCAAGAAGACCTTCCAATGTCGATGGTATTCTGCCAGGACTACTTCTTTGAATGTCTTTTCTGGGTTTTTCTGTGCCTCTGCCTGGGCCAGTTCCGATGCCTTTGTAACATAGCAATACACCTGATCCACAGGTTCCACGTCACTCCAGGTGACGGCCAATCCCATGACAATAGCATGGGTAAGGGGGTGTCGCATAGCATAGTCATATCCCAGGGACATAATGGAACTGGGTAGAAATCTTTGTCCATTGTTGCTTCTGCCCAGTTGATTTTGGGCTTGAATGCTGCTAGCCAGGGGTACCCCAAAACCATATCTTTGTCTCCTAAATCTGTAATGAGGAAACGGAGTTGCTTGGTCCGTTCCCCAACTTGTACTTCTAAATCACAGCAATGTGTGATTTTCCCAGCTTTGTTAGCTGTTCCATCTATGTTCCAAATATTTTTCTCCTGGGGAAGTAACTGTGTCCCCAGTCCTAGCGCCTTCTGAAGCCATTGACTGATGAAATTATCCATGGCTCCAGAGTCGATCAATATCCATCTATCGGCTGTCTTCTGTTTGGTTTCAAAGTGTACTGGTATTTTTAGAGACTTGAAACGACTAGTGTATACAGAAGTTACATGGAGTGCTCTTGCCCAGGCCGATGGGGTTGAGCCAATCAAAAATCCTTCTGGCCGAAGGCCTTATCAACGATGAGAGCATGTACTGCCTCATCCTCATTCATCATATGGTCCCATATTGCTGCCGCTTTCTGTTCCTTAGTTTTTGGGGCAGTTATTGGGTTTTCTTTTACTGGGGTAGGTAGGTTTTGTATCGGTGGTGTCGTGGTAGCAGTGGCCACTGTTGCTTCAGCAGCACAAACTGTTTTCTTTGGGCAAAATCGTGACATGTGCCCTTGCGCCTGGCAGTGGAAGCAGTGCCCTTCCTTCATGAGATTTCTTTTTTCATCATCGGTGAGGGCTGCACAGGCTTTGGTGCGATCTGCTGATGTATCCATAGCATTGGGGTCTCAGGAAGTAGTAGGTTTCACCCCAAATGCCACCTTCCACTGATCGCGGGTTTTACCCTTCTTAGTATCCACTCCAAAGTGCGTTTGAAAGTCTAGATAGTCCTGCTGCTGTGTTCTGGCAGCACTCGTCCACTGGCTCCATGATTCGGGGTGATGGAATTGGATGATGTTTTTCACCAAGGGGTTGGGCAGCCCCTGGGAGAAGAGGTTGAGCATTGCCTCTTCATTCACATCGTACCCTGCCCTTTTAGCCAGGTTGCGGAATCTGGCTATGTAGCTGTCTAAATCCCCTCTTTCCATTTTAAGGGACTTCAACTCTCTGGCAGCCTTCTGCTTGGCCTGTGTGATGGTTTGCGAAGATTTGTGACATCGTACGTGACGAGAACGTGACATTTGCTTGTGTCGCGCGCGAGCCACGCGTTTTCGATTCGTGTGACCACTCGTAACGACTTGTGACATGGGTGTGACAGGTATGTCGCACGCGCTCTGATCTTTATTCCCTATTCCTTTATTTTATTTTCCTTGCTGAGGGCGCAACCCCTCCTTTAAGTTCTGATCCTATTCTATCTCACTCCAGGGCATAACCCTGGAGTCCATGACTACCAGGGATACTTATTAGAACCTTCTATTTAGTTTAGATCTTCTGATGTGCCCTCTTTGATGTGCCTTCTCAAAGCTGTATTTAAACTACTTAGATTGTAGAGACAGACCTTAAGTCTGTTCTCTTGTCTCTAATACAGGCATATTTGACTTCACAACGATCCACTTGAACTCCCCAAGTTGCAGCTTGAGGAGCCTTCCCCCTAGTAGCTTTAGTAGGGCTGATTGCCACTACTCCCGACTTCGTTTCCTGCACGCGCCCCCTCCACAACGTCGTGGGCACTTGAAACTTGAACTGTTACGTCTGGTGCGAGACGTTCGGCACGACTTGTGCGACAGCTTCGTACGTATGTTCAGATAAGAGATCAATAGGACCTCTTGGAGTGTGAGTGGATGAGTCAAAGTCAACGGGGCTGTTCCTGAGTGACAATGTTGAGTGGAAAGTGCCAAAAGCACTGAGACGATCGAGTCAGAGGTTCCAAGGGGAAGTCCAGAAGACAAACACCGATGTATTCAATAAGTCAAGTCTGAGGTCTACATTGTAGTTACAGCAGACTTATATACGTAATCGAATGGGTGTCTACGAGATAAGAGAACGGAGTCATGTGGGCCCAAATATACGAAAGCGAAGGGCGTAAAGCCTAGCTTCTGATAGGGAACTAAGTAAGTGTCCGGTCGTACGATAAGGGATAAGAGATAAGGGAAAAGAAGTCAATCATAGACAAAGCGAGGCAAACAGAGACAAAGTCAATCACGGGGAAGGAAGTAAAGCATGTGACGGATCCCAGGAAGGGGACGTGATCAGGAAATGTAAAGTAGGGGGATGGGTAGGGTCGTCGCTGGGGATCGTGAAGAAAATCGGGTTGCTAGGCAGGGGTCGTAACATCACCCCCTCTTCTGGCTCTAGCTGACCCAGCTAGAAACGACTCGTACCGTCATCGTCCTGCACCAGGTCCAGGTAATCATCGGCTACATTATGATCGTCCATGGTGTAATTTTCCTTGTCCTCATCCTGGGGACACCTATGTGCGCGAAGGAAGCCGTAGGGGCCACGCTGTCCACACGAGTAACAGAGGTCGTGGACGGGGCAGTCCAATTCGCGATGCCCCGCGTTGTGACGCAGGCACTTGCCGCACCAGCCGGACGGATTGATGATTGTCGGGGGAACGCCTACACGGCGGAAAATACAGAACCGGCTCCAGTGCAGGTTACTGCGGCAGTGGCGACACCACTTGCGGTTGAGGGGACAGTTCCAGCTGATGTGGTACTTACTGTCACACCGCCAACATGTTTCTCCGCGGGGGTTCTCGTGCATCCGCGGCATTTTGAACCAATTGGGTAACAGCCGTGGTGCAGCCCCCAACGATCGTGGAGGGAGGGGTCGTGCATACGTGTCAGTGTACCTTTCAGCGATGGTCTGGTACGCATCCCCCGTTTCCAACCTCTTTCGGATCTCTACCAGCTCCTGCTCGACCTGGAACATCCCACTGGTCAATCTCGTCATCATCTTTGCATGTTCCTTGTACTGCTTATTGAGAGTTGTACGCAGCGTCAGGTTCTTCCGCAGCCTCATTACCTCAGCTTTGAGGCGCGGGAGACGCATGTCATTCAGTACTTCATCGATTGCAAAGGCGCGAGAATCTTCAGCGGCTAAATGCCCTAGCTGCTCATCGCTCATGGTGTGATGCAGTCGTCCTGTATAGCGTTCTTCCAAATAGACTGGGGCTCCATAAACAGGACCATTCTTCTTCATACATCCTGCGACATCCATCCCTCCGTTGGTATAAAAGATGTACTTAGCTATGGCCTTAGTGCCATCCGCCATGGTGATCTCGAGTGGGAAGTACATTGACGAGTTCGGATTGTTGGCGAAGAACGGGAACTCGGGGACCTCATCGTCCATTTCCATGCCCATGAGGTCGTTGGGATGTGGCTCCTCGCAGTGTTCAAAGTCGTCGTTGGGGTTGGGGGATTGGTTCTTAACACGTTCTCCCGCGGCTTCATAGTCGATGGGGGAGGAGGGACGAGTGGAGGGGTGAGCAGAAGGGAAGGCTTCCACGACCACAGTGGTGGCAGTGAAGGCATCAATGGCAGCAGAGGCAGCAATGAAGGAAGAAGACATGTTAGAGTGTGGTTAGGACGTTGCTGGTGAAGCGTTGTTCTGGGGAAAAAGTCTGGAGTTGGCCTCCCTTTTAACTGTTCTTGGGCGCTTGGGGATGTCGTAAATGGAACTCCGCAATCAGGTCCGGGGCAGAGATATCCCCGGCTGGTTCCCACGAGTTGTCAGAGTCTGGGAAACCTCTCCACTTGATCAGGTAATACAACTTGCGCCCTCGGCCTTGTCGCTTGGAGTCTAGAACACGCTCCACTTCCCATTCTTCTTCGCCATCGATAAGGTCAGGCGGGGGTCTCGGGAAGTTCTCTCCGTGAATGGAAGTTTCCTTGTAAGGGGTCAGGAGCTTGGCATGGAAGACTGGATGGATCTTCCATTTCGGCGGCAACTGCAATTCGTAAGAGATGTCTGACAGCTTCCTTGTGATTTGGAAGGGTCCGTGACGTCGGGGTGCTAATTTGGCCGAGGGGTGTGATGTGTGAATATTCCTACCCTCGAGCCATACCCAGTCATTGGTCTGATAAGGTGTGAATGTGCTTGGCTGTGCTGCCAGAAGCTGTTGCACCTTTATCAGATTCTCATTGGCTGATTGCCGCAGCTCTTCCCATTGGCCGATCCGTTCGGTTACTGACGGGACATTGATGGGCTTCTCTGTCCATGTGGTGCGTGGAGTCCAGCCCATGATAAGGGAGAAAGGGGTGGATTTTGTCGTTCCATTGGGCCATGAATTGTGAGCGAATTCTGCAGTCGACAGCCATTCTGCCCAATTGTCTTGCCTGCCGTTGCACCAAAACCGGAGATACTGTTCCAGCCATTGGTTCGTCCACTCAGACTGTCCGTCTGTCTGTGGATGGTATGCCGTCGAGATATTCTGTGTGATGTCCAGCGTCTTGCACAAGGCTCTCGCAAATGCCGATGTAAAACGGGTATCTCGGTCAGAGATGATCTTTTTAGGGAGTCCGTAGTGACAGTATACGTGGTTCAGGTATAGTTTCGCCACTCCTTCAGCTGTGATAGTTTCATTGCAGGGAATGAAAAGGGCCGCTTTGGAGCAATCATGGTCTGTGATTGTAAGGATAGTGTCGAAGCCCTGTGATTTGGGCAGCTTGACAATGAAGTCCATGGCAATGGTCTGGAAAGGAGTCGATGTACTGGGAGTAATGGGAAGCATTGGTGGGACTTTTGGGTGCATGTTCACCTTGTTTGCTTGACATGATGCACATCCTCGTACATAGCTCTCAATGTCTTTTTTCATATTGGGCCACCAATAGTCTCTCTTGGCCAGGGCGTAAGTGTTGGCAATGCCTGGATGGCCAGCGGAGGGAAGGTCGTGATGAAAATGGATCACCCCCCTCTTAATGTTGTCACCACCGGTGACAACGAGTCGATCCCCATCTTTCCACCAAAGACCGCTGATCTCTTTTAAATTGTGAGCATCAGCCCATGAACGACACAGGTCTTGGTTCATATTTTGGGAAACTTGTGCCCAAAGGTCCATGTCATGGAGACTGACAACGGCCATCTTGGCGAATACCTCTTCTGGGAGGACAGTGATGTCGTTATTGTCATCTTCCCCTGTATGCATGTCTGGTCTGCGCGATAATGCATCTGCTCTAGCATTCTGACTCCCAGCAATGTGTTTCAGCGTGAAGTTATATTCTTCTAATTCCAAGACTTCTCGTGCTACACGCTGGCTGATCTTGTGGGGTTCCTTCCAGTATAAGAGGTTGGAATGATCAGTGTGAATGACGGTCTTATGAGGGGTGCCTGCCAAATAGGGTCGCCAGTGTCGCAACGCCTTGACTATGGCTAAAAGCTCCCTATCCCAGATGTTGTAGTTCCTCTCAGCAGGGGAGAAGGTTTCGGAATAGTACGCCACTGGGTGGAGTACTTGTGCGGCGTCTCTCTGGTATAATACTGCCCCATTCACAAAGTGCGAGGCGTCCACTTCTACTTCAAAGGGGTGGCCTAGGTCTGGTTGGATAAGTACTGGCTCTGAGCCAACGAGGGCCCTAATCTGTTCAAGCGCCTGCTGCTGTGCGGCATCCCAATGCCATGGTACATCCTTTTTCAGCAGGTCATTCAGTGGTCGTGCGATGCCTGAAAACCCCTTGACGAATCGTCGGTAAAAATTACAGAATCCAATGAATGATCGGACGTCCTTGACACAGGTCGGCACGGGCCACTCCCGGATTCCCTGTACTTTAATGGGATCCATGCGTACTTGTCCTCCTTCCAAGATGACCCCTAGGTATTCAATGCTCCGCTGTTTGAAGGAGCATTTGGCAGGCTTGAGATAGAGGTCATGTTCATGCAGTATATCCAACACCTGATGTACACGACTTCGGTGGTGGTCCAGGTCATCTGGGGTGGCTACTAGAATGTCGTCCATATAGACCACTACTTCTCCTGTGAGAATGAGATCACGGAAGATGTGGTTCATCATGGCCTGGAATGTTGCTGGCGAGTTCGTGAGGCCAAAGAACATAACATTGGGTTCAAACAACCCTTGATTTGTTTTGAACGCTGCTTTGCACTGGTCACCTTCCTTGATCCTGACATTGTTATAACCCCATCGCACGTCCATCTTCGAGAAGAGGGACTTATCCCTCATGGTGTCAATAAGTTCGGAGATGAGCGGCAGGGGTAGGCGTTTTTCACGGTGTATGTGTTAATCCGCCGATAATCCTGGACTGGTCGCAGCTTGCCATCCTTCTTTTTGATGAAGAAGAAGGGTGAAGCGTACTGCGACTTGGATGGGCGAATGTATCCTTTTGCCAAATGTTCCTCCAGGAACTCCGTCAATGCCACCTGTTCAGACTGGGACAGCGGATAGATTTTGCAATCTATTGCTGTTGGCGTATCAGGGAGTAAGTCTATGGCGTGGTCCCATGGTCTAGAAGGTGGAAAACGCTGGGATTCTTCCTCGGAAAACACCTTCCAATGCCGATGGTAGACACTCGGCACTACATCGCTGTATGTTTTTTCCATCTGCCCTTGTACTGCCTTTTGGGCTAGTTCCGATGCTTTAGTAGCATAACAGCGTCCTGGGTCTTCCCCTCCCATGCTCATGGCTTTTATTGTTGGATGTCTGACTGCATAGTCATAGCCTATCGACGTGATGATAGTGGGATATGATTCTTTATCCATTGTCGCGTCAGCCCAGTTGATCTTGGGCTCGAACGTGGCAAGCCACGGATACCCTAAGATAAGATCTTCGTCTCCTAGATCCGTAATCAGGAAACGAATGTTCTTCATGGTCTCTCTGACCTGGACCTTCAGATCCGTGTAATGAGTGATTTTTCCAGCGCGGTTGGCCGTCCCGTCAATGTTCCAAATGTTCTTTTCCTGGGGAAGTGCCAGCCATCCCAGACCCATCGTCTTGATTAGTCGTGGGTGAATAAAATTGTCTGTGGCTCCGGAGTCCACTAAATATCTTGATCGGCCGTCCTCTGTGTAGTTTCAAAATGGACTGGTATTTTCAATGATTTGAATCGACTAGCATACACAGAGGTAACATGGAGTGCTTGTGCCCAGGCCGATGGGTTTGAGCCTAACAAAAATCCTTCTTTGCAAACGCCTTTTCTACTAGTATGGCGCGCACTTCCTCACTTTCCTTCATCATGTTGGCCCATATATCCTGAGCCTTCTCTTCTTTTGACTGCTTGTCCACAGCAGGGGGGTTGTTCTGAACAGGGTGTTCTGGTGCCACCGTGGCGACAGCAACTCGTGCTCCCTTCTTGGGACAGTCCCGGGACATATGCCCCAATGCTCTGCAACGGAAGCAGCGTCCTTCTTTCATTAGTGTCTGCCGCTCGTCTTCCGTAAGTGCTGCCCGAGCTCAGGCCTGATCTGCAGAGGTATCCATAGCATTTGGATCCCTCTGGCCATGTGGCGCAGGCTTCACTCCGAACGCTGTCTTCCACTGGTCTCGGGTCTTTCCTTTTTTGGTGTCAATTCCAAACCTTGTCTGGAAGTCAAGGTAGTCTTGTTGCTGCCTCCGAGCAGCATCAACCCAAGTATCCCAGTCGTGGGGGTGATGAAACTGAATGATATTTTTGACCAGGGGGTTGGGCAAACCTTGTGAAAAGAGGTCTAACATTGCCTCTTCGTCCGTGTCATAGCCGGCCCTGTTGGCTAGACTTCTGAACTTGGCGACGTACGCATCAAGTTCTCCCTTCTCCATTCTGAGGGACTTTAGCTCCTGGGCTGCCTTCTGCTTGGCCTGCCCATCTGTGAAGGCATCCTTGAACCGCTCAGCGATGGTCTCCCAAAGACCTTCACTAGTGGTACGACGCCCACTTTCGACTTGTTCATTCAGCCATTCCAGCTGTTCCATGGTCCAGTCGTCAACCGCATCCCCCCAAATCAGGGAAAGGAACAGATTGGCTCATTGAAATGGATTGACAATCTGCGGGACGTCATGGTTGAAGTTTTTAAAGGTTGTGAACTCCAACATGAATTTTTTGCTTTGTGAGCGGTCCCCAGTGAACGTTTGGGGAAGCACTCCTGATAATCGTCCAGACGGGGGAGGAATGTTTGGTGGTGCCGCCACTGGGGCTGGTGGGGCAGGGTCTGGAAGCTGGGCGGCAATGGTGGACATGTTCTGGTGAAACGGGGTGATGGTGTTGGTGGATTGTATAGAGATCTGGGGAGTTGTCAAAGCAGGGGCTCTGGACGTGACAACTTCGGGTGCAACTGGGGCTGTAGACGACGCTAATACCAGTGCTTCTTCGCTATGTTCTTCTATGTACTCCTCTGGTTCGGAGTCCGTGACAATGGCCGGAGGATTTTCTCTCCACGGGCCTAGTCCAAATTCAGGTGGGGCAGGTCTGGTTGTAACCCAAGAGTTTCGACTGTCCGAGTATTGGATACAATACCAAACTCTTTTCTCTTCGTCGTATTCTACCAGTTGGTATCTTCCGTCGTGATAGACGTAGTATCCAAACTCAGATTCGAAGTCTTTCCAGGCGGCAGAGCCAAGTACTTGCTGTGAAAGATTATTCTCGTCTCTGCGCTCGATGAGTTCTTCCCGGAAGAGGGTCTGACTGCGGCTGGAAGCCACTGTGAGAGACTTGACTTGATGTTACGTCCGGTGCGAGACGTTCGGCACGACTTGTGCGACAGCTTCGTACGTATGTTCAGATAAGAGATCAATAGGACCTCTTGGAGTGTGAGTGGATGAGTCAAAGTCAACGGGGCTGTTCCCGAATGACAATGTTGAGCGGAAAGTGCCAAAAGCACTGAGACGATCGAGTCAGAGGTTTCAAGGGGAAGTCCAGAAGACAAACACCGATGTATTCAATAAGTCGAGTCTGAGGTCTACATTGTAGTTACAGCGGACTTATATACGTAATCGAATGGGCGTCTACGAGATAAGAGAACGGAGTCATGTGGGCCCAAATATACGAAAGCGAAGGGCGTAAAGCCTAGCTTCTGATAGGGAACTAAGTAAGTGTCCGGTCGTACGATAAGGGATAAGAGATAAGGGAAAAGAAGTCAATCATAGACAAAGCGAGGCAAACAGAGACAAAGTCAATCACGGGGAAGGAAGTAAAGCATGTGACAGATCCCAGGAAGGGGACGTGATCAGGAAATGTAAAGTAGGGGGATGGGTAGGGTCGTCGCTGGGGATCGTGAAGAAAATCGGGTTGCTAGGCAGGGGTCGTAACAAAAGCTCTGTATGGCCTCAAACAAGCTTCCCAAGCATGGAACTTGCAATTCCATGCAGTTCTAAATGAACTGAGCTTTACTCGGACATACTCTGATGCAGGAGTATATGTGTATCATCACCAAGAGGGGGATGGTTCACTTTTCGTCATTTTATATGTTGATGACATCACTATACTTGGGTCCTCCACTAAGATTCAATGGCTGAAGGACTCTCTATCTAGCTGATATGAGATGACCGATCTTGGCGAAATCCAGTCCTACCTTGGAGTTAACATCACCAGGGATCATCCTAACAAGACACTGGACATCGACCAGACAGCCTATGTATCCTCAATAGTTGAGAGGTTTGGAATGGGGGATTCCAACCCAGTATATACTCCTCTACCCTCTGGCATGGATGTTCATTTGGTCAAGTTTGAAGACCAGGCATCTACCTCTGATATTAAGAGGTATCAGCAGTTAATGGGGTCTCTGCTTTGGGTGCAGATTGGGAGCAGACCCGACATTAGTTTTGCTGTTGTGCGCCTTAGTCAATTTGCTTCCAACCCTTCCCAGCAGCACATGTGACTAGCAAAGTATGTCTTAGCCTATTTAAATGCTACAAAAGACTACAAGTTGCACTATTCTGGAGGGAATGGTGAAGTTGGCCTTCATGGCTTTGCGGATTCCTCATGGGGAGATCAAGAGGACCACCACTCCACCTCTGGCTATGTCTTTTTCCTTGCTAATGGAGCCATTAGTTGGTGTTCCAGGAAGCAAAAGATGGTAGCACAGTCCACCACTGAAGCCGAGTATATGAGCCTTGCTGAGGCTTCAAATCAGGCAGTGTGGTATAGGACATTTGTAACGGGTGAAGCTCCGTGTACACTTAGAAACAGGAAGGGCAGGGAGAAAATGACCTAAGTCGTTGGGCGTACCGCGGAGACAACGTCACGCGTCAAGCAATGACCAGGAACTGTGTCACCCACTGTGGTTTATTCAACCACGATGACGGCGTTCTGAAACTGGAAGAAGCTGCAGCCCCAAGAGGACAAGATCCAAAGGATCGAGTCACACAGGGAGGCAGGATACCATTAGCACTATGTATCGAACTTGTGTAGACAGTTACTCACCTGCAGCCCCAAGAGGACAAGATGGGGGCTACAGGCTGTTACAGAGGGTCTTATATACATTTCTCAGTGTAACGTAGTAAGCAGTAAGTGTAAGCAAGAATCAGCAGGTATCAGTCAGCTGTATTGCTGACTGAGCCTTATCTTTGTGATTCGTAAGCTGCTTTACTCTGCTGACTGATCATGTTCCACAGTGTGATGTCATAATGACGTCACTGTGGAGTAGATAACTGATATGTAGTCTAGCCCTTAGGTCTGGAACACATCTATCTACTGATACATGTGATTCTGTGCTAAAATTGGCCATGGCCCAACCTGGGCCCTTATCTAGAGCTCCACTTACCTAGAACCTTCTAGGCTGGACTCTCTTATCTTGATAACAGCTCCACTAGGTCTAGAGCCATCTAGACTGTGGAGCCTTGCCTATTGTGGTAAACACAATAGAGAATCGACTTGTTATTGTTGAGTGGCTCTTGTGCTGACTAAGCAGCATGTGACTATTACATGTGACTCGGTCACATGATCCATGTCACGACTACATTCCCATGATCATGTGTTGAGACTGCTGGGTAATCTTCCCACAGTCATGTGATCTGAAAGGGAGAAAAGAAAAGGAAAAATAAAATAGAGCCGTGACATTACCCCCCTCCTAGGGCGTAACGTCCTTGTAAGCCGTATAGAGTTGTGTGGGCTGCCAAGGGGCAGTGGCGAAGTGGATTGCGGCAATCTTCCTAGGAGCTCCTGGGTTCTGGTGGTAGAACTTTGAATGGAGTCCTGAGCATGGGTTAGATTCCGTTCCGGTTCCCACGTATCTTCGCCTTCTCCATAACCTTCCATCGGATAAGGAACTTGAGTGTGGACCAAACATTTTGCTATCTCTGATATGGTCCACTTCGTACTCTTCCTCACCATCTATGGTAATGGGGTCTGGTGGTGTGGGCATCAGCCCGTTAACGTCGTTGCCTTTGTATAGACTAAGGCGGTCCACATGGAATATGTTGTGGACTTTCAGTGCTGGGGCAAGTCCAACTTGTAATCCAGGTCGCTAAGTTTCTTCAGAACTTTGAATGGTCCTAACTGTTTGGGACCGAGCTTCTGGGACTGCTGGTGGATTTTATGTTTTTGGACTGCAACCAGACATAATCTCCCTCCTTTGGGAAATTGTGCCCTGATTGAGCTTGATCACGAGTCATACGTGTCTTGCTAAGCCTCATAGCTGCCTCTGCGTCGTGTCGGCTAGACGTAACTGTTGTAGGCATTGGTCTAAGCTGGGGATGCCAGTGGCACGTCCCGCGGGGATAGTGAAGTCCGGGGTATACCCATAGAGTAATTCAATGGGGTATGATCCGTTGCTGAGGACTTCCTCGTATTCAATACGAACTCCGCCGTGGGGAGTAGCTCGATCCAGTCATCCTGTCTCTTGCCAATGAAGAGTCGTAAATATTGTTCTATTTCTTGATTTTTACGCTCTGTCATACCATTGGCTTGTGGATGATAGGCTGTGGTGAGGCTACTGTTACCCCTAAACGCTTCAAGGTGGCGCGCATGGTCCTTGCTGCAAACTGGGGACCCCTGTCACTGACAATGTTTTTGGGGATCCCATGCAGAGGGAACACATGGTCGAAGTATATTTTTCCCACGCCATCTGCTGTAATACCACTTGTAACTGGGAATAGATGCACTTGCTTCGTATAATGATCCACTATTGTTAGGATCGCATCTTTCCTGGAAGAGGAAGGTAGCCCTGTGATCAGATCTACTCCGATCGTTTGCCAGGGTCCTTCTGGAACTTCCAGTGGTTGCAGAGGGGCGACTGGGTGCTTATCCATCCGATATCGCTGACATCGGTCGCATCCTTCGACATAGCGCGTAATATATTGTGCCATTCTGGGCCACCAATAATAGCGTGATACCAACTCGATGGTCCCGTTTTTACCAGGGTGACCGGCTGTAACCGAATCGTGACAATCCCGAATAATGTCTTTTCGGAGATCCGGTACGTTGGGTACATAAAGTTTCCCTTTGTAGTAAACTAGGCCATCTTCTTCTTCCCAAAGGTTGACGCCATCTTTTAAGGCGCTGGGAGCAGTTTTGGTAAGGGTTTTTAATCCTTCTATGACTTCTGCTTCCCTGCTTCCTGCCTTCTTTATGCGTTCCGTAAGGGGAGAACTATGTGGGCGATAATGTGCCCGTGCCGCACTAAGAAAGTGTTCCGGCTTGAGGACCTGGACTTGTTTGTTGTCCTCATTGTCTAACACCTGGTCTGCCGAAAATCGGCTTAAGGCGTCTGCTTGCATAAGGTGCCCCTTTTTGTATTGGATCGTGAAATTGAATCTGCTCAGGTAGAGAGCCCATCGTGCTTGACGTCTGGTGAGGTCCCGCATGGATTTCCACCATTCAATATTCTTGTGATCCGTTACTATCTCGAACTGGAGAAGCCCTTCTAAGAAGTGGCGCCAGTCTTCTAGGGCGCGGATTATGCCGAGCATTTCCCTATCGTATATTTCGTAATTTCTTTCTGTTTCCGACATTGACTGTGATCGGAAGGCGATAGGGTGCCAAAGGCCATTGGTGTGTTTTTGGGATAATATGCCTCCAGTGGCAAATCCCGAGGCATCTGTTTCGACCCGGGTTGGGAGATCAGGATCGTAAATTGCCAAGATAGGCATCTGAATGAATCTCCTCTTTAAGGCGTCGAAAGCCTCCTGTTGTGGTCTTTCCCACTGCCAGGGTTGATTTTTCTTTGTCAGGTCATGAAGTGGTCTAGCAATAATTGAGAACCCTTGTATAAAGCGTCTGTAAAAATTGGCGAAGCCAATAAAGGCGCAGACTTCTTTTAGGGTTTTCGGTGTTTGCCAGTCTTTGACCACTTGGACCTTCCCAGGGTCCATCCTGACTTGTCCTCAGATATGATAAGTCCAAGGTACTCCATGCTATCTTTATCAAAGTCGCATTTCTGGGGTTTCAAGTAGAGGTTGTATTCCTCTAGTCGCTTTAGGACTTCTCTGACATCTTTTCTATGTTTCTCTATATTTGGTGAGAAGACTAAGATGTCGTCCATATATACAGCGACTTCCCCTTTTGCGATCATGTCGGAGAAGATGGAATTCATAAATCCCTGGAAGGTGGCGGGGCTATTCGTTAATCCAAAATACATTACACGTGGCTCAAAGAGACCACAGTTGGTGGAAAATGCCGCCTTATATTCGTCTCCTTCCTTTATCCGGATGTTATGATATCCCCATCGTACATCCATTTTGGTAAAGATTTTTGCACCCTTAAGTCGATTGATAATGTCGACTGCAAGTGGAAGTGGGTATTTGTTTTTGACAGTAATATCGTTCAAAGGTCTGTAGTCTTGGATGAGACGGATTTTCCCATCCTTTTTCTTTATGAAGAATACAGGTACCGCCATCGGAGATTTAGATGGTACGATATACCCCTTCTGGAGATGCTCTTCCAGAAATTTGTCCATTCTACTTGCTCATTTGGTGACATGGGATAGACTTTGGCCTTCCATTGGGTCTTCGACCCAGGCACAATGTCTATGGTATGGTCCCATGATTGGTGCTGAGGGAGTCTTTGGGATTCTTCTTCTGAGAAGACCCGTGCGAAGTCTCTATATGGTAAAGGTACCAAATCTTCAAAAGATTTTCCTTCCGTACGAGCTAGGTAATCTTTTGCGTAGGCTTCTTGCGAATAAGTGAAGCCTGCACAACACCATAACTCATCGGTGGTACAGTCCAAGACTCCGTCTTTTACAAATTGTCAGCGTTCTAATCTGTTTGCCGATATTTGTTCTACTCCTGCAAACCAGTCGCTTTCGTCCTCCATGAGGATGTCTTTCTCAATGGAGTCTTGCAGGGTGACTTCGCCCCTTTCCCAGTTAATAGAAGGATTGCTGTATTTTAACCATGGAAGTCCGAGTATGACCTTCTCTGGTCCTAGACTTGTGACCAGGAATCGGTGTTTTTCTACCCTTGACCCTATAGTGACTAAAAGGGTGACCATGTGGGTAATATCTCCGGCTATATTATGACTGCCGTCGATGTTATGTACTCGAATCGAGTTTTCCAATGGTTCTAGAAGCATCTTCTTTTGGGTGGTGAACTTATAGTCCAGGAACATGGCTGTTGCTCCTGAATCTATCATAGCCGCTACAGTGGTGCTTTTGTTTCGTCCTTCGAGAGTGACGTAAATATGGAAATGCTGATCGTATTTATTTATTACTGGTAACATGCAGGAATCGATTTTTTCTTCTTTTTCAATTTTGTCAAGCAAGAAACGAACCCTACTACGGACATGAGAGGAAGCACTAATACTATTGTTCATCTCACAAGCAGATGTAAATATGATCGAGTCATCCGAGTCAGTCTCAGAAACAGCACATATGTCCGCTTCTTCGGTTGTGGCTACATCCGAAGAAGCCACTAAAAACTTGCCTTCAGAGCTTCGATTTGGGCCTTAAGGTCGGCCACCTGTTTCAGGAGCTCTGAGTTATCGCTATTGGCGGGCGCGTTACCCTTTTTGGAGGTCGAGCTAGCATTAGCAGCCTGGGTAGGCTGGGTGCTTGCTGCGGCAGCTTGAGGAGCTGCAGGTGCCTGGCTGTCAGAGCCAGCGACTTTTGCTGCTTTGGGCTTTCCAGCCCATTTGTGGTAACAACCTGTGGTAATATGCCCTTTTCTTCCACAGTGATTGCAGATTTGCTCTTTGTGGTTGCTGTTTGCCCAAGTATGGGCACTGCTTCCACATCCCGTGCACTTTCCTTTAAAGGCAGCTTTGTAATCATAAAAGCTTTTCTTTCCAGACCCTGTTTGTTGCTGTTTGGAGGCATCGATCTCCATAGCATTGGGGTCTTTTCGGTGCTGGGTTGGTTCAGGGAGAACTTCTCCCTTCTTTTCTGCTTCTCTTCGGCGTAATCTTTGGTCGATTAGCTGAGCAGACGTGAAGAGTGTCTGCATATCTGTGGGTTGGACTGGCATAATAGCCAAGGTGTCTTTGATTTTGCCGGAAAGGCCATCGTAGAACCGATCGAAAAGGTCACGGTCTGACCATCCGGTTTGAGGTGAATGCTCGTCGAAGCGAGCTTTGTATTCTGCCACGCTGTGGCGCCCTTGTTGGATTTTCTTCAGTGCAGACCGCGCTGCTTCTCCAATATCGTGCGGTATAAACCGCGAAGTAAATGCCTGTTTGAAGTTACCCCAATTCGCTGAAAAGGGAATAACTCCGTTTTTTAATTGCTCCAAATGCGGCAGAGCCCACGTTCGTGCATCTCCAGTCATTAAGTTCAAGACCGCCAAGATCCAATCTGCGTCCCTCTTGGACCAGCTGGTTGTCGTGGGGTCATAGTCGTTCAAGTTCCGCTTTTGGTTCCATCCCCAATTATGGAATGCAGCCAGGAAGTGCCTGGCGTCAGCCGAATTTCCCTTTCCATCCCAGGAGGCAGGTCGAGCAACGGAAGAGTCTTTTCCGGAGCCGACTGTCTGGGGAGGGGTTGGCTGTCCAAGCTGCTGGACCACTATTTGGACGTCCGCAGAGAGCTGTGTGATGGCGGCCATCATGGCGCCCATCATATTACGAAGCTCTGCCGGTGTCATTGTAAGCGGGGTCTGCGCTGGCGGCGGGGGATTGGTACTGGGTCCACTGGGCCCGGTTGTGGGAGCGGTGCTAGCCATAGGACTAGTAGGACTATTCTGTCTGGCTGGAGGAGTGTCGTGACGAGTAGGAGTGCTGGAATCGGAAGGAGTGGAATTAGAAGAAGTAATATCAGGTACACCAGCTTGACGGAGTAATTCGTCAGATAACTGGGAGGCTAAATTCCTGATAAACTGTTGCTCTTCTAGTTCTGCTTCGATTGCAGGGGAGATTAAATTTTCTATAGGCGACGGTGCTTGGCTAGGTAATCGAGAGGGCCTAGCGGAGCGGGAGTATGGAGGGTTGGGTGTTCTAGAACTTCTAGAAGCCACCGTTCAGTCGGTCAGATACTCTAGTTCTGACCCAAATTCTTCTTCTTCTTCTTCCCACTCAGCGGCGCGTGCGACAAGGTCAGTGACCGTTACTTCTGTACCAGGGAGATACCAGTTGCCAAAAAGCTCTCTAAGTTCGGCCTCGGCAGACGGGTGGTGGTGTAAACGTTCAGTTATTTCGTTTAACCAGTTGCGCACCAGTCTGTCGCGGTAAATATAGATGTCCCGTTCGTCCTCGAAGCTTTCTTCAACGATGTTGTTGGCTTCGCGGAGAGTAGGGGAAGTGGAGAGAGCGCCTTCTGATCCTTCTATAGTAGAAGAGGCAGGTGTGGCAAAATGTTCTTCTTGGGTGTTATCCCAACGGTAGTGATATGCGAGATCGAAGGAGACTGTCGAGGGAAGATTGTTGAAAGTAAAAGGGAAGTCGGGGTGTTGCGGAAGAATGTTCTCCGCAGTCACGTCTTCCTGATGCAGCTGCTCCTGAATAGGAAGCAGCGGCGTTAAAATTTGTCTTCCTCTCCTTCGAAGTTGTTGGACACGCTCTCGAGCGCGCCGGATGATACGGTCAACCCACGGAATACGCGGCGTTGTGGAAAAAGGTATGGAAGCTGGTCCGCTGGACCAGAAGCTTCGTAGTTTTGGTGTGTTTCAATGTTACAAGTGCCGCGCAACGCTAAGCACAGGATGAAAGGGTGTGTCAACCAAAGAGGCGAATACTAATGCACACAAGAGTGCACTAGCCAAGCTCCGGCAGTAATGACAAGCACCAGGAAAAATGATATGGGAAGTTACAGAGCCCAAGGCTGTCTGCCGCAGTCTCCTCGACCTATTGGCTGCCTCTCACACAAGGGACACGAGCCCAAGTGCTCTGAAATCGGTTCTGACAGATGTCTCTCTGAGTTCGTCACCGGTTTCCCGAGGCCCCCTCAGCTCTGCCCAGTTTTACACTCCTTGGTAGGAGATCCGGCACAGATGATCCCCAAGCACGTGTAAACACGACAACTCGAGTTTGGAATGACCAAGCAACCAGGATAACCACTACTCGGGTATATCTCTGATCACCGCCTCGGCTATGAATTATTGGCTCAACTCAGCTACTGTCTGATCAGGCCTCCGACCCCAGGGGTTGTAACTAAGACTGTGTGAAACACTACTACTGCTGTAAAAAAGGATTTAAAGTGCCGGCCCGAAACTGGGAGGACACGTAGGATACAATCTTGTCCTAATGTAACGGGTGAAGCTCCGTGTACACTTAGAAACAGGAAGGGCAGGGAGAAATGACCTAAGTCGTTGGGCGTACCGCGGAGACAACGTCACGCGTCAAGCAATGACCAGGAACTGTGTCACCCACTGTGGTTTATTCAACCACGATGACGGCGTTCTGAAACTGGAAGAAGCTGCAGCCCCAAGAGGACAAGATCCAAAGGATCGAGTCACACAGGGAGGCAGGATACCATTAGCACTATGTATCGAACTTGTGTAGACAGTTACTCACCTGCAGCCCCAAGAGGACAAGATGGGGGCTACAGGCTGTTACAGAGGGTCTTATATACATTTCTCAGTGTAACGTAGTAAGCAGTAAGTGTAAGCAAGAATCAGCAGTATCAGTCAGCTGTATTGCTGACTGAGCCTTATCTTTGTGATTCGTAAGCTGCTTTACTCTGCTGACTGATCATGTTCCACAGTGTGATGTCATAATGACGTCACTGTGGAGTAGATAACTGATATGTAGTCTAGCCCTTAGGTCTGGAACACATCTATCTACTGATACATGTGATTCTGTGCTAAAATTGGCCATGGCCCAACCTGGGCCCTTATCTAGAGCTCCACTTACCTAGAACCTTCTAGGCTGGACTCTTCTTATCTTGATAACAGCTCCACTAGGTCTAGAGCCATCTAGACTGTGGAGCCTTGCCTATTGTGGTAAACACAATAGAGAATCGACTTGTTATTGTTGAGTGGCTCTTGTGCTGACTAAGCAGCATGTGACTATTACATGTGACTCGGTCACATGATCCATGTCACGACTACATTCCCATGATCATGTGTTGAGACTGCTGGGTAATCTTCCCACAGTCATGTGATCTGAAAGGGAGAAAAGAAAAGGAAAAATAAAATAGAGCCGTGACAACATTCATGCAGGAGTTGGGATATGAAGTTAGCTCACCCATACAACTGCATTGTGACAACAAGGGTGCAGTAGATCTTGCATTAAACCCTGTCACAGGAAGGCGATCAAAGCACATACCAATAAAGTACCATGCCATTAGGGAGTATGTAGAATCACACCAGATTGACTTGGTGCGAACTCCCACTGGAGAGATGCTGGCAGATGGCCTTACAAAGTCTCTGCCCAGATCATCTTTTGATCTCATGGTAACTGGATTTGGACTAGTGCTGGAATGAAAGAGCTGGAATCTGGAGACTTTGTATACCAGTCTCACTTTCCCACCATGAGCACATTCTCAACCTCGAGAGTGACGCAAGAGGTGTGTGTTGTTACGACCCTACTCTTTTTCCTGACCCTGCACACCATGCCTTATTCTTTGCACCATCCTTGATCTCCTCCTTCTCTGGACCACTCTTTGATGCCCTTGGCCTGTTGCCTTGGGACCTTCCTTGATGCCTGTGGCCTGTGTGCCCAGGACCCTACCCTGATTCCTGTGACATTGTTCATAGGACTGACCTCCCATGCCGCCATTTACACCTAACCTGCTGGTAGTTATGCTGCTACACTGTTGGATGTATACCACCCTTCCTTGCTGCCTTGGCTTATGCCTTGGCCACTGCTCCTGACCCTGTCCCTGTGCTTGACACCCATAGGAACCCCTGACATTGTCCCTGCCAATCTGACCAGTCCAGACAACTAGACAACTTTGGCTTGTACTTGACCCTCTGCCAGTCATGTGACCTCTGGCCATGTGATCCCTGACCATGTGACCCTTGACCATGTGATCCCTGACCATGTGACTTTGGACCATGTGATCCCTGACCCTGATCACAGCATCTTCATCTGATCATTTACCCCTTTCTGATCACATGGCCCATCTGGCTTATCATTCGCTTCTCTGATTCCTGTGGGAGTATTCCCACATCCACCCTGACTCCTGTGGGACCTGTTATCTCCCCATTTACCCCTGACCCTGGTGGGAATCCTCCCACACTGATATGACTCCTGTGGGGCTGTCCCACATGATTATGCTTCTGATAAGGCTTATCCTTATCATGGACTATATTTGACATCTTATCTGCTATTGGATGATAAGGACTCTGACCCTGTTCCTGATTAGCTACAAACCAGATCCCCATACAGTATATAAGACCCTGTAGACAGTTTGTACAACCCTAGATTTGACCTCTTGTGCCTTCAGCCTAGAGTTTCCTAGTCACGGAATACAGAGGGGCTTATTTGCCCTTTTTCATTCTTCATAATCTCCAGAAGGACCCCATTGCCTCTGGCAATGGGTGTGCACTTCTGTTCCGAATCCCATCCATTACCCAGACACTGTTGATGCTCTGGCTTCCCTTCCTTTGCCCTCTCTGACTTTGGTCCACTTGGTGTGCTTCTAGCACTGTGGCCAGGTCCTGTCCCCACTCAACAGCCTTAGGGGATTAGCTCCCTTTGGCTGACTTGTCCCGTCTCTCTCTGTGCTTGGTTATAGCACAACTTCCTATTCACCCTGAAGCTAAGAGCCTGGCCTTGTTGTGCCAGGCTTGCTGAAGCTCCCGGACCCACAGTGTCGGGTGCCGCGGATGTGGCTGACTAGTGCCGGACTAGTGTCAGTGGACTCGCGCCGACCGGTGCACGTCGCACAGTAATGCCCCGCTGAGCGTTACATGTGTAGTTTGCATGAGCGAATATACAACTCGTACACAAAACTCACAACCTGCACTTGAGAGTTAGAGAAGTTGGATCTCTGGCAATATGTTCATTCAATTGTGAACAGCAGTGTGCTCATTTAACTCATTTCCATCAAATGATTGATGCCTTCACCATGGAGGGATGTTGACACAGGACGTGTCTAGAGATGCTTCTGTTGGAAGTGCAGCCATAGCATGCAGCCAATTGATACCGGAGATGGCGGCCCAGATCCAATCATCACTGCATCAACACAATATTCAGAGCACGCGGGTTGTGCAAATTTTCATGTCTATTTGTTATACTTCGCTCTTACAAAAGAACTTAGTAGCGTAGTTAGGAACCTCAGTCTTTCTATCCCAAAGACTGAGGTCAGTACTCCTTGTGTTGTAGCTGCATCTTTCCTTTACTGATTCATTTGTGTAGCTACACTTTCATAGGTATTATCAAATTATATAGTCTTTCTATCCCAAAGACTGAGCTACACTTTCATAGCTCGCTACAGATTATGAGACCTGAGTTGCTCTAAATCCAACCAGAATACACACCAGACAGAAAACCACCACACACTATAAGCAATGAGTTCCCCCAGCACAGCGGCACCCAAAGTGGCAGCAGCATCACCTGCGGCAAACTCAAAAGGAGCACGTCAATATGACATACCCTCCTTGGAAGATGATGGTGGAAACTTCACATTCTGGAAGTACAGAGTTCAGATGGTCCTGAAACTGCGGAGATTGTGGTCCGTGGTTGATGGATCAGAGCCTCAGCCAGATGCCACAGCACCTCCTGAAATACAGGAGGAATGGGCATCCAAAGATAGCGAAGCACAAGCACAAATATCATTGATGCTCAAGGACGAACCCCTGAGTACAGTCCTGTATGCGAAGACGGCCAAGGAATGCTGGGAGAAGCTATTAGTCCGCTATGAAGGCAAAGGAGAGCAGAAGATTGTTTACCTTATCAACGACATCTTCCGCTCCACCCTCTCGGACACAGAATCACTCGAGCCCCAGATAAACGCCATAGTCAGGGCTGCCCATACCATATCCAACATCGGCTTGCCATTGGATGACAAGCTTGTCGCTTTTGCAATCATCTCCTCACTCCCTACCTCCCTATCCACCCTAAAAACCATCCTTTCTATGTCCAATCCATCTTCCCTTACTGTTGAGCATGTCAAGTCACAAATAATTCTTGATGAACAATGTCGCGTCCAAGAATCAGGCCTTGGAGTGACTGCTTACTTCGCGCGCTCAGCAAATACAGCTAAAAAGGGAAAGTCAGAGGAGGAGAAGACAAAGAAACGCTGCACTCACTGTAAGAAGCGTGGCCATGTGGTGGAAGAGTGTTGGAAGCTGGAAAAGGAAAATGAGGCCAAAGCGAGTGGCACTGGAGATGATACGCAGAAATCTCCCAATGCTACAGCCAAAGTCGCAGTAACTGGAGACCAGGCACCTGCCAGCGACAGCGCACCACAAGGGGACAGCCCTGTACTCCTGTTCAAAGTGCTTCAAGCCCTATTGTCACACGTCGATCTAAATCAGCGATGGATTATCAATTCTGGAGCTTCACGTACCATGTGCTCCCATCGGAACTGGTTTTTCAATTTCAAAACACTCACCAACCCAGTAAAAATTGTCTTAGGTGACAACAGCAGCATCCTCGGCACCGGCATCGGTCGCATCCATGTCCGAATGACGGCAAATGGGAAGTGGAGTGATGCCATTCTCCAAGACGTCCTACACGTCCCCGAACTACACAGAAATCTTTTATCTGTTGCTCAACTCGCCAGTCGCAGAGCCAATGTGCATTTTGCCAAGAATTCCTGCCAGATCTCCAGTCAGACTGGAGTGCTTGCCTGTGAGGGACGCCTCGAAGGCAACCTCTACACGATGGATGCCCACACTGTAGTCCCGGAGAGAGTCCAGATCGCTCAAGTTGATATTTTCCCGGGTGAAGGGGACGAGGCTAACCCCGATGATGAAGTCGCTTTAGTTGCACGAAACTCAGTGGCGAAAACTGACTTACACACCTGGCACCACCGCCTTGGTCATCTAAATGTCAACGCTGTTCTCCAAATGATGCGAAAGGGGATGGTCAAAGGGATGGACATTACCTCACAGACAAGTCCCCCTGACCTCTGTGAGACGTGCCTCAAAGGGAAGCAGACCCATGCTGAAATCCAGAAGGAAACTGGGACCAGAGCTACCCAAGTCCTAGGGCGAATCTTCTCGGACGTATGTGGAAAGTTGCCACAACGATCCCACCAAGGATTCGAATATTTCGTAACCTGGGTGGACGATAAGTCCCAAAGAGTCTTTGTCGCCGGCCTGCGAGACAAATCCGAAGTCACTCACCATCTCAAAAGCTTTGTTGCACGTGCAGAAGTCAAAACGGGTCAGCGAGTCAGGGTGTTGCGTACAGATGGAGGGGGCGAATATATCGCCGCTGCCGCCCAGAGGTTCCTGCAAGACAAAGGCATCAAACACAAAATGACAACGGCGGACACACCTCAGCATAACGGCATTGCAGAGCACATGAACTGGACACTTCTTGATAAAGTCCGGACGATGCTAATTGATGCTGACTTGCCCGAGACCTACTGGTACGATGTGTTAGAGTACGCAGCTTATCTGCACAATGTCACACCCACCCGTGCACTGGAGGACTCCACACCTGATGAAGCTTGGAGCGGAAATAAACCTGACGTTTCTCGCTTGCGTGTTTTTGGCTGCCAAGCGTTTGTGCATATCCCAGCAAAATATCGCACCAAGCTTGGTGCAAAGTCCCTATTGTGCACATTTTTGGGGTATGCTCGTAGTCGCAAAGCTTACCGTCTAGTGCACCGCCCAACGGGATGTTTCTACAAATCACGCAACGTCATATTCAATGAAGGGGGGCCACACAGTGAAAGAGTCATTATCAAATTCAACGATGCAGAAACTAGCAGTGAAAACAACAACATTATTGAGCCACGGCCTAATACACCAGTGCAAAACCCTAGCCAACTTCAGCAAAGTAGCAACAGTGAAGTTGAAAATGTACTCACCGAGACTCCAGCACCAGCACCGACACCGACACCAATGCCTATCACCACCCGACCAAAGCGAACCGCTTGCCCTCCTATCCGCGACGATGACCCTCGCTACTCCATTAGCTCCTACAAAGAAGCTATGGCACGACTCAACACTGGCGAATGGGAAGTTGCTTGCCAGGAGGAGATGAGATCGTTCGAGTCCATGGGAGTGTACGAAGTTGTCAAACGCCCAAAGGGGTGCAAGGTGGTTGGCAGCAAGTGGGTGTTTCCGCACGAAGCATGGGCCAACTGGAGAGGTCTTGAGGCACAAGGCTCGCATCGTCGCACAGGGTTTCACTCAAGTCAAAGGAGTTGACTATGATGAGACATTCACCCCAGTGGCGAAGTTTGCATCGCTTCGTGCATCCTTGCACTAGCAACTGAATACAACCTGGAAGTTCACCAAATGGATGTGAAGTCAGCATACCTAAATGGCGAACTAAAAGAAGAGATTTACATGGAGCCACCTCCTGGTTTTGAAGTTCCCGAGGGGATGGTACTCCGACTTATCAAGCGGTCTACGGAACGAAGCAAGGCGGCTGCGTCTGGTATCAAGACATCAGAGCTAAGCTTGAAAACATAGGATACCAATGCACCGAAGCCGACCATGCAGTTTTCGTCTGCCACAGAAATGCAAAGTCCTCTATTATTGCTCTCTATGTTGATGACATCACCATGGTGTCAAAGGACCTAAAGGAGATCAATGAAGACAAAGAGGCACTCAGAAATGCCTATGAGATGACCGACCTGGGCAAAATCACTGGATTCTTGGGATGCACATCATGTGCGACCGCGAGGCCAGATGGATGGTGCTCTCCCAAGAAAAATACATTGAAGAAATCTTGAAGCGTTTTGGAAAATCTGATGTGCGACCCATTAGCACACCCACCCTTGCAAACGAGCACCTAAAGAAGCTCGACTCACCTACAGTTGATGTCAAAAGGTACCAGCAAGCGATCGGCCCATTGATGCCCTATGCTCGGCAACCCGTCCTGATCTAGCATACACTGTTGCAGTGCTCGG